>JAQFZP010001719.1:0-17433 GCA_034695745.1 Geophilus truncorum
TATGAATTAAACTGTCATTTTTTTACCAGAATCTTTTAGAAACATAAATAAAAAAATTCGTGACACTATCACTTTAACAAAACCGACGTCAATATTGAGCGATTAAATAAATAGAAGAGAAACTAATCGCAATTTTTTTCTAACCGAAAAAGCTAAAATTTATTTCTCAAAATCTAGTTGTATCTAGAAAAGATAACTTGCTCTTTTGTAAGTCGTGATGATAGATGTCTTGGCAAGATCTAAAATAACTTGTCTTTGTAAGTATGACAGGTAATTAATTTAGGAGAGTGTTGTCCAGTGGATTTGGGGCTCCTATTTCACAATACTTCCCGTTCTTAAATTACTGTCCTTGCGTTACAACTGGCTGTGGGATTGTCGATCGATGTTACTACTCTTCCGACAACCACACGTCTAATTTAAACTAGATTAGGTTAGGCTGCGACGGTTGGAAGGTCACATTAGCTTTGGTCAGGGCTTCTTGCTTTACTCCCAACTGGGGACCGAACCTGTACTAATAAGACATTGTTTATGGGAATGATGTGTCTGCTGGCGTGTTGATTATAGGTCTTTACTTAGGAGTAATGAACAAGTTTGGAAGTTCATCTTGCACTGATTTTTATTATATTATTTTTTAAATTCATTTCTTTGGTAGATTTTATGAATTGTTAGCATACACACACACACTAACTACTGTAGCTCACCAATATCTAGCAACGCTAAATTCAACTTTAAAATTGTTTTTCGAATAGTTCAATGCAAACTTAAGTTGTGTGCCAATTAATAGAAAAATTCTCTGCAAAGGAATTTTGAAACATTTTTATAGTGATTTCGCGGCATACCATAGCTCGTGAATTTAAAATTAGAACTTTTATTAAAAACATGAGAATTTTATTTGACTATTAAAGCGTCCACAAGGCCAATTAAAAACGAGATTATAAAGTTGTAAAGTCGTAAATCGTAATGGCACGCATTCATGAAAGGTATAAAAAAAATTTCCCAATGGTTTTGTCATTAGAAAATTTCAGAAGTTAATTTCAACGGACCGGGCCAGTGAAATCCCATTTCGGATTTCTCGTAAAATTAAATGTTCGTACTTGGGGCAAAAAAAAAACAAAAAAACCAGGAACTCGATTTGTCTAGAGAAGACAACGAGGAAACTTGATCTGCAGTCTTGTTATCGTCGCCACCAATCTTTTCTCAGAGTTGTAACTGTTTTCTGGATAAAAGGCACGTAAAAGTTGTACTATAGTAAACTGCTGCATGGTACTCGGGGGATTGTGGGCCATATACAGACATACAATAAACATAAATAAATCTGCTATGCTTGGGCAGCAGACATATTTCTAACGTATAAGTTTTCTGAAATGTGGTCAATATTGTATACGTAGCTTAAATTTTGAATGAAGTAATAAAGAAGGAAAGTTTTTGGAACTCACTTTTCAATATCAAAAGTGTTTACGGTATCTCAGTTTGGGAGTAGGTAATAACTTGTAAACAAACTTTTAATTTCATGTATTTTATTCCTTTTTATCGTTTTATTTTCGTGTTTGGTGTGTTTTTGATTTCCATTGCTGCACGCAAACTCTCAATCTATCGAGTTAACCAATGCATTTTCAACAAGTTTAATCAAAAGCAGTTTTCCAGTAAATGCAAAAATTTCAAAACTCTCTAAGTTATTGAATGCACCTACTTTTTCTGACTGGCTGGAATTGCTCTCTAGTATACAAATGCAAAATTTTAACAACTTTCCGCCTCATGGCGTATAAAACGAGCGAACGCCTTTCTCAATCACACCTTAAATTAATTTTTTACAATTTCAAACTTTTCCCCCCTCATTACTAATTTTTTTCTTACTTGACTTGGTGTTTTTATTATTTGTTTTCACACTGATTAAACCAACTCCCAGCTTTGCTTTAAGCCTCAGATAATTCCTTTAGCTCTTTTTCCCTCCCTCTGGACCATGAAATTGCCTTACCTGAACATTTAGGTAAAGGTGAACAGCGTTCCTCACTCGGAGGCGAGTTCTGAGGAGGCGTGTAATGCGGAGGTGTGGATATTTGCGACGTGACGTAAACTAGTTGGTAGGCTTCTTTTTGCGGCGAGTGTGCGGCCAATGGCTCTTTGACGTCTTTATTGTCATTCACGTTTCCATTCGATGTTTCCACAGCGCCGGAAAATGATGGTCGTTTCCTAGGAGACAAGTGACGTCACGAGAATGAAATTTGATGTTGGAATGATTTCTCCCCGCTCCTTTTACTCCCTCCTTTTCTAAATCCTGCTTCGCATTTTCCCAATTCCTTTAAATCATAAAAAAAGTGTGACGCAGCTCTTTTTTTCAATTTTGGATGGCGTTCAAATATCAAGAAATGCTCCATCTACCCCACCCCACCTCATCCCATCTCATCCCATTCCATCCCATCCCATCCCTTTGCTCACTCACCAGTTCACTTCCCCCCTTGTTACATGACGGCCTTGGCGATGAATCGGTGAAATTAGAGGTAAACTTTCTAAAGTGGACTCACTTTTCATCCACGGCTGATGGATCTATGTGGTGTTCCCCGTCTTGCGACGATGTTGAATAGATGGAATTCATGTCCTCGTCTTCCACGTCGGTGAAAGCAACCTCCCGTTTCAATAGCTCCACTCGTTTGGGCGCTTTCGATCGGTCTCGATTAAAAATGTCGTGGATATCTTCGCCCAGTTGTTTGAGCAGCGATTGCAGTTCCAAGTCGTTCTGAAAGAAACATGCTTTTAGCTTGTATTGCTGTGCAACCAAGCGGAGGTTTTGAGCTGACAAAAAAATGGAAACAAATAAAAAGGCTCTTTATTTGTTGACCAGATGGTGATGATACAGCAGCTGCATTCGAAATGTGATTTGATCTTGATCTAGGTTTAACAAAAAAAAACAAAAAAAAACAGGAGGACAAAGAGCGAGCCAGGAAACGGTTGGAGTTGATTAAACTTCAAATGTCAACGTAAATGTTAAACGTCATTTTAAATTACTGTACATGGAAAAGTAGATCCTAGTTCATTGTTTCTAGGCTGTTCACGTGACTAGACATTAGACACGTTAAAACCCTTGGTTTTAGTCTTTTTGATTAAGAGTTTAAGTTGTTTACCCGCAAAGTCTTTAATCTTTCGCATTGTGGTCAGGAAGTTTAAAAGTCCATTCTAATCCCTGATTGATTGATTGCGATAGACAGTGACTCTTATCTTGTTTGCCAATACAACAGAACGACCGTATTTAATCTGGCCGGTGAGCCGTAGCAAATCGTTAAACTGACCATGTGCCCGCTACTGTTCTGCCCATGTATGCAGATTCTGATTTATTGCACAGATGCTGTGACTCTCAGAAATCATCTATAGTAGCCTTTACTTTTACAAGTATAAAGTTGGTTGGTACAGTAATTTGATACTTGGCTCGTATTACTTTTAATTATTCATTCACAACTAAAACTTGCAAAATGAAGCTGGAAGGGAAGAAAACAAGTGGAATACGAAAATCATTGACGTTGCTGAATATTTAAATCAAATTTGTCTTTGATAAGTACACCTGAGAGAATTATTTGATATTCAGTATAACCCATTAACGTGACATTAAAAGCAAAAATTAAATTAACTTTGAGACGTCTACAAAAGGGCTAATTAAGGATTCTTAGGTTCCCCTCCCGCGTGAAATGAAACCAGCAGATACCGAGCGGAGGAGATGCTGGTACTTTTTAATTTTTAGCGCGCTCGTTTGTCGCGTGATGGCATTATATTTTAAGGACCTCGTATTAATTAAAAGAGTTTTAAAAAATGTAAAGAAAAGCATTAGGAGCGCTTTTTTCGTGGGCTTTGAATAATATGCATGAATAATTTTAAAAGTTCAGAGAAACCTTTGTAATTATGCACTTTAAGTTTGAATTGTAGACGGGATAAGGAACATACACTACGTTTTCACGGACAAAATAATTCGAATTTTCTGAATTCGAAGTCAGAAAATTCGACATGTAAACACTTCAGATTAAAAAAATTCGAATTTTCTGAATTCGAAGTCAGAAAATTCGACATGTAAACACTTCAGATTAAAAAAATTCGAATTTTTTAAATCGATTTCGGATCGGATTTAGGACAACTCCGATCTGGTCCAATTCGCACTTATCCGAATCTGATTTTATAAATGTTTGTTTGAAAATTAGACGTATCATACGTGTAATTTTTATACAAACATTTATAAAATCAGTAAACTATTTAAGCAATGGCATGTCACGCATGTCATTGCCTAAAATAAAATAGTTTACACATTTGCATTACAATTACAAGTATAACGTAATAATAACTTAAACGTATAAATTACATAAATAAAACAAATGACGTAAATACCAAAAGAAATTCGGAGACGAGAATACTGTATATACCAAATTGGTATGTATTTTCGTCTCTGAATTTTTTTTTTTTTTTTTTTTTAATTTTTGGTATTTTCGGTCCGAATCGGATAAATTTTCGGATCGTTTCGGATCCTAAATTGTCATCCGATAGAAATTTCAGATCAGATCGGTTTTGTAGGAAACCGATCCGATTCGGTGAACTGGCAACACTATGTAAGCGTAATGTAGTGAGGTGGTGAAAGTCGTGCACCAACAGAAGCATTGCAAAGATAAAAACAAAATTAACATTACTTTTCAAATATTTGTACAAATTCAACTTTTAGCACTGCAGTGATAAAACTCAACAGTCAACACTATTTTATTTGCACATCATTTTCATAATAATTATGCAATTTTGTCCTTTTACGCATGCTAATTAATAGTGGAAAAATAGTCGTTTTTCTTGCTATTCACACAGCATCTCTAAGGGGTTAAATTATATTCGTATTCAGTTAGTGTTGCACTAGTATATTTATTTAATTTCTTGTGAAATAACTTAAATTTGCACACGTAAAAATGCTTTAAGTTACGAGCGCAGCTAATGTTATCTGCTCTTAAAATTGCATAAATTTATAACGCACGTGTTGCATTTCACGCACAATAAATAAACCAGTTATTTTCTAAAGCTCGGAAACAAAATAAGCCTTAGTTGAAATCCAGTGCAAACATACCTCCCTCAGCGTTTTCCTGCACTTCTGGTTCTCCTCTTGAAGAACCTTGATGGATTCTTGTATGTCAGATTCTTCTGAGTCGCGACGTCTTTTGAGTGACGGTTTAAAGGTGGCCCGCACCCGTTTATCGGTACCGTGAGGATTCCGTTTGAGTTCGATTAACTGCGAAAGTAGCACGAAAAGTAGCCATTAACCCTTCCGACTGGGGACTTTGACCAGGCTTGGCCATCGTAAAAGAACATCCATATTTTTATTCTGCGCGACATTTTTGCGACCGTAAAACTGACCTTAGGCACAAAGACGAGACATAGTGTGGTTGTAGTGCAAAAGATGATGAAAACAGAAATGATGGTGAATGAGGCATTCTGCTGGTCGGACAAGATGAAAGAAATGGCTGCTCCAATGACGCACATGATGACCACATTATACACTGACATGCCAATGTACTTGGAGTCATTTAACGCTGGGATGCTCACGTGCCGAGTCTCCCACGCTAAAAAGCAGCCGAACACCTGCACATGTGCAAATAAGGACCTTTAGGTTTTACGACGCTCTGCTGATGTGCTTACTTAAAACCAGAGGTGGGTGAGGTTGGTTATGTTAATGAACAGGGTAATGATGATGCGAAACCAAGAGGGCGCCGGGTCTGCACGTACACGAAACACGAGCAAAGGTTTCAAAAAAATTAGGTACAGCTTTGAAAAAATGAGTTAAAGGGTTAAAGCACTTTATTTTTTGCCTCTATTGCATTCTTGATTTAAGAATGATGATTTGATAATCCTGCAGAAGAGGCACTTTTTTTTTTTTTTATCTCTGATCACTGAGGTTACTGCAGCCATTTAGTTTTTTTTCCTCTTTAGGAAAATTGTAATATTTATAGGGTAAGACGTTACTATATCTTCTCAGTGATGTCATCTAGTGATATACATCACTTGGGAAATTCTTTTTGCTAGAAAATCGTTAGATTTGCTTCCCTGCACAGCATTATCTTACTTTTTTACGTTATAATTAGTAAATTCTATAAAGAATTTTTTTTTTATCTTATTGAATTCCGTTTAATTTTCTCAAACTTTTGTGGAGTTAGCTATAATGAGGAACAAACGAATTTTCTAATAATTACAGCAAAATTGCTACTTAAGAGTATTTTGGAAGATGGGTGCGGTTTGGTTTTTTCTAATGTCGTTAATAATGAAGTAAGGGAAATTAAAATTTAGTGCTTTAAGTTTAAGCTGGAGAATATATTAAGTTTTAAGCTGCAACTCGGAAAGCACTTATCAAGTTATATGTAAAATCTTATTGTGACGTGAATAATGAAATTTCATAATCAAATAGCCGATGCGATGTGACTGTAAACATCCCTGCGTCGAACATTGGAAATTGAAGTTTCAGTTTGAATTCGAGATGATTGACACCAAGATAAACGCGAGGAGGAAAATTAAATTATAAAATAAAATAATATCTAGGGATGAGGTGAAAAAAATGGAGGCAATTTGGTAGGAAGAATGAAAAATGAAAAATTTATTGCTCTTTATACTTCAGTGGCAAAACTCTCAAAGCAGAACATCTAATATTTAATGGATTTTTTTAAAAATGAGTTGAGGTGAAAATGTGGAAAAAATTTCTTTGCTTAACTGCGAAATTTAACAAATTAAGAAACATTTAGGGAGCTTATGAGCAGGAAAAACGGGTAGTTTAAGGTGTGACCAAAAGCTATGAAAACAGATGTTTAAGTGGCGATAAAAAAATGTTGATGGAAGCTATTACCATAAGAAGGCCCTTGTAGGCATAGATGCAGCCCAAGAAGATGGTCATCCGGTCGCTTTTGCAATATTCCATCACTGGCACTAAGTTGAGGTCGTCGTCTATGTTAGAAGCCTGTAATTTAATTGGATTAAAACATTGGGTTAGATTCACTATAACTGATTTAAAAAAAATGTATAAATGGTGATTCAGAATTGGTGTTATCCCCAAACAACTCACAAGTCAGTAATGATTGAAGATATGTTTGATCTGATTGTCGGTATAGGAAGTTGGGCGTGGCAAATTTTGGACTTTGAAGATTATCTTTAAGGCTATTCGATTTGTAACTTTTTTATTGTTGAAGAGCAAAATTTCCAATTAAAACTTAGAGCGTGGTCAATTTAGTCTAAAAATGATTTGTTTAGACTACCATGTCTTAAGGGGAAAAATATTTTTAGACTAATTTGATTATACTCAAGTTTCTAAGTGGAAGTTTGGAACTAATAAAAAATTACAAATTGAATAACCTCAAAGATGACCTTAAAAGTCAAAATTCTGTCACCATTTGATTTGCCACACCTTACTTCCAACTTCCAACTTCCAACTGTCAAAATTCCATCATCAGATCAAACACATGTTCAACTATTACTGAGTTATTTAGTGGTACTTAATAACACCAATTCTGAATCGTCCTGTATATTTTTGATGAATTTGATTGGAAAGTTACGGGTGTTTTCACTGCAGCACAAATTTAACACGCCTATAAAACCTTTGCTGTCACGTAGGCTTTATTTTTACGCACTGAATATTTCAATATGAAAAATAGAAAGCATTTTTTTTTCCAAATCCTATTCATTAAAATATTCTCCCATGAGACTGGATTTTTTGACTTCTCTATTCAACGCACTCGTCAGTTTCGATGATTGGATATTTTCCAACAAATCCGATTAGTGTTTTATCGAAACAATTCAGCTTGCAAAATAGAACTGTCGTTTTTAATTTCCTCTTAAACTTGTAAGAACTTTATATAAATATCTAATAATTACTGATTATTAATGAATTAGTGGTTAGACTATGTCTTTATTACAAAGTACAAGTAGCTGTAGAAAAAGTCTGCTACTTGATAATTTTTAAGTATTTCAAAAAATAGTTAAGCAATAGAAATCACATTTATTGAATTTTTATATATTTTTTTCTTGAACTTTTTTTTTCTTTTAAGTGGGATGTTCTAGCTGGAAATTTAATGATAGGGGAACGCAGGGAATAAAGAGTGTGAGCAACGTCTGCATCTTGTGTTTATTGACTCTCGGGAGTGACTTTAATGGTCCAATTTTGTGACAGATTTATCTTTCCTCCAGGAGTTAGTTTGTTCAGTGGAAATAAGATATTTTTTTCACGATCAATTTGACACTTTTCTCACCTCTGGTTGAAGGGTTTTGGTCTCTCTGTAGAAGGGATCGATAGTTTGCCATGTGGTCATTATTGCAATATCCATCGACAGGAGAATTCCCACTATTATAAAAAGTTTATAGTCCCTAATCACCTAGAGGAGAGGAAATAATTAATTTGTATCCGGTTACTGCTATCGCGCTTCAGATATCCGTTTGATTATTTTACCTTTTTATTCAGTTTAATGTTTGTAAAAATGGCGTGAACCCGCCAAGTTTTGCTGAACATTGCACCGAAGGCAAGTGAAAAACCAGCCATTAAGGCCCACGCTCGCATCTAGTGAGGAATTACAACGATATTTAACTGGTGGAACTTTTTAAAGGTGGAACTTATTCAATTATGCAACGGGAATGACTAGAGATCATGAATTGATGCATGATGCGTAAATCGTTACATTCCTTTTAAGATCGTGTGGATGTTTTTCATTTAAAGAATGACTTTAAGGTTATCTGTGGTCAATCCCGAATTTGTAAGCTATTGGAAATGAATGAAGAGAAATTGGCTGCGAGTTAAAGCATAGTAAGCCTAATAGACTGTTAGGGAAGCTATTTGCACTGTGTTTATACTCGTGCTAAGCCTTCATTGGGGTGAAAGTTTGTTGCTTGGTGAATAAAGTGGGGAAACTTCATAATGAAAAGTTCATAGATTATGTCTTCATGTAACATTTTGCCCCATTGAATCAGCTTTATAGCTTTAAATATTATTTTGGTACTACGGGTACTTTAAATTGCAGTAATTGCATCAACAAATTAAAATAAATTTGAGATTTTCGTTTTAAGTATCTTTATTCTCATCTGAATAGTGTTTGAGGGTACTCAAACGAGACAGAGTGAAAATTAAAATGTTTATTTTATTTTCTTGATGCAGTTGATAAAATTTAAAATTTAAAATACGGTAACCTTTTATTTTTTGATATTAGGGAATTCCCAGTCTTAAAAGCACACCAAGCTAACAAAAAAAAAAAATTGTATGGTAAAAAGCACTATCTTGTAGCCCTAGAGAATCTAAAGTACGAGAGTGGCTTTTCTTTGGGAATCTTTTGCACCCATTTATTTTCTCTTTGTATTTATTATTCCTGTTCATGAAAACTTGCAGCCAATGACGCTTTGCATTTAATTAATTCTTACTGTGCAAATGAAAGGAAAGGCATCAACACTTGTTAATTGGCTATCCAAACCTAGTAGGATGACACTGGTGTATGTTAAAATGCAGCCAATTATTATGAGGTTATTGAGATAAGGACTGGACATTTTGATGAATCTTAAAAGTAAATATAAAAAATGGATTGAAAGTTGGAGAAAGAAAAAAAGTGTTTGAGTCTTGAGATTTAGTTGAGGTTTAGTTCTACCAAGCTCCAAAGGAGATATATTTTCCCTGAAGATTTAAAGTTTTACTCCGGAGGGATTTGAAATCTTGGGTGAAAGAAAAATAAAATGAAGGTTAAGCTGAAAAATCTCTTTGAAAAACATGGAGATGTTATTCAAGTCTAGAGTGTTGTAAAAAATAGAGATCAAATATTGATTTTGGATGTTTCCAACTTGAAAATGAAAGTTTTGATATAAGTTAGGGGAGGTTTATTGGAGCTTGGAAATAGAGAAATGTTGATTGCTTGTTACTGTTTTTATCCTTACCTTTGATTTCTAAATTTGATGTTGATTACTAGGAAGACTGATGCTGAAATGATTCCTACAGATGCTGTGGCAGCCAAGATAGAGTAAATGGTCAAGTTGACTCTAGTTTGTTCATATTTAATTAGTGTGTGGTCAAGTGGAGGTCCACTACCTGATAAAAAGATTAAAAATTGATTGACTGGAGCAAATACCAATAATTAAGGAATATTAAGTTTGAATTATTTATTGTCATGGTTGTGAATAGGAATTTTATCTTGTGGCAAGTTGTGTGATGTTGAGTAACTTGCCTCTCCAGGAAATTGATTTTCCTTTGGTAAGATCCAACTCTCCAGAAATGCTATTGTATTCTCCAATTTTCACTTCTCTTCCTCCTGTTAAACAGTAAATTCTGGGCTGTAATTAATTTTGTTTTATTGATTAGGATTAAGTTTAGTTCAGTAATTTTATAGGTTTAAACATGCGTTAATAGAGATGATAGATCCAGTTATATTTTTAGAAATAGGAACAGTAACTTTATATTCTTGTTCTCTTTCCTGCAATAATTAAATGTCTTTGGAGAAGTTATGCCATGTGGAAAATTGAAGCTGATCAGTAGTAAACAAAATTTTTTATACTGTAAGTTAATTGGTTTAAAGATAGGTAAAAGATCACGAACTTTACATTAATGTTGTAGAGTTTAGATGTATTGCACAAAATTAATTGCAGTTAGAGTAAAGGGAAAGTTTTAGAATTGACGATGTTCAAGAAGTCACTTTTACACTGATGAAAATGGCGTTGGCTGTTTTCTGATTGGCCATTACTCAGGACATAGAAAGCAGGCAGTTTAACACAACACTCTTAGTGCTACTGTACTTCAGTTCTGGCGCCATTAGAAGGGAGTTGCCATGGTTACAGGGGGTTTAAACACCTAAATGGTCTGAATTCACTTTTACAACTTGAAAACATTTTCTAAAGAACATTGTTCCTATGTTGCAACTATTATCAATTTGTTCACTTATTTTCTACTTTAATTCGATTTTTTTTAAACTTTGTGTAAGGGCAATTTAACGTTTGCTTAAATTTTGAATATACATGCATGAGCAGGCACATTTACTACCGTACTAGTTTAAAGAAGAATATTACAAGATTATATCTGCAGCTTACATGCTACTTTGGATTAATTTTAATCACAATTGTGTGATTTATGCTATTTTTACAGTAATTACAAAGTATAAATCGCTGAGAGGTAATTACAACAACAGCGATTTACCACCACTTTAATTCAGCTGTGTAGTGTTTTACTATGTTTTAATTTACCACTGTTCTGCACGATGAAAATTAGATACTAGTAAAATTATTATACTATAAATGTTATGTTTAGAATTGTGGGAAGCGTTTCTAGAATTTAATGATTACTTCTTCTCTGACCCATTTCTATTTAAAAACACCTGTCTTCTTTAAATGAACTGTAAGTTACAATGTTAATTAAAATTATTTATTTACTTTTATTGGCTGATTTCCAGTTTCACCTGGATGAAATTGTTACACCTGGTAAATTATCACATTATGAGTCATGATAAAAACCCAAAGCTGTGGGAAGTGATGGAAAAAAATTGAAGTTGCAGTTAATATTTAATACTAATGTCAGTTACAAAAGGGTAACTGGATAACAAAAGGCGGTGAATTTATATGAAGTAATACATCCAGAAATGAAGATATATTACTTTCACTACACCTGTCAAAATTGTGTGTAGTGAATTTTTTATGCGTAAAAATGTTGTTTTGCACAAACAGAATAACATGGATTTTATGCAACAAAAAGTTAGATTTGATAGGGTAAATGTTTTTAAATAAAATAGGAAGTAATGTCGTAAGACATGATGCATATTTAATGATATTAAAGGAGAATTTGAAGGAAAAGTTATGCATTTAAACACACTCAAGTTTAAAATTTAACATGTCTGGGTTTGAAGTAAGGCACTAAAGTGTAAAATAATTTACCGTATCTTATATTTTTTTGTTAAGCAGTTGTTAATAGCTAAGAAAAATCTGACCAACGATTTTCCAACGAAGCTAACAAAACCGTCTATTGACACAAAGTGTGTTAACTGTTTATTTATGTTACGCATTGCAATTAGGTCACACATTCTTCTCTCTCAAAGCCCCCACTCAGTCCACCGTTTTACCTACACTCCACCTAAAATAAGATACAAACCAAAATCACGAGTTCGTTGAGTCTGATTAAACCAAAGACCTTTCGAGAAAAAAAAAGAAATGGAAGTGCGAATCGTTACACGACTCTTGAAGAGGACACAAACTAAAGAGACAACAGGGTGACTTCCTTACGACCCTGTTAATTATCACATGAGACTGTAACAGCCAGGTTTTAAATTTAATTAAAACTCTAAATAATCTGCGTGATTTGACCTCGCAGCTGGAAGATTGTTTCCACGACTGCAGATTTTAATGTGGGCAAAATTCTTGCTGAATAAACTGCTGGAAAACAACAATAAATTGGCTCTGTTCAACAAGTGGAACAAAGCGATTGTTAAGGTCGGTGTCAGGCGAATTTATGGCTTAATTTGGTCGCTGTAATCTTCTGTCTATTTTGCCAGATATTACTATCCAGATTAAATTCCATCTATATATGTATGACATTACTTAGCTGTCATTGCAGGATCTCTTATGGCCGTTAAGATGTACGGCTAATACCGCTTTTATTTGGAGATCTTATTACGTTTGAAAAGGATTATGTTTGAGGTTGAATGAAATCTTTTCTATCTGCGAATGAGATGAGATATGAAACTAAGCAGCCGACGAAGAGATGTGACAGTTCGCAACTCGCATTGAATAATCATTAAAGTGAAGTGAAAACATGGGATGTACTGGGATAAATGTTCTGTGCAGTGTAAGGCTTGCGAAGAGAATGAAAATGAAACTGAAAAATAATAAATTTTGCATTTTTTTTTTAACTAAATGATAAATTTCCACTGTCTAAAAATTAAATGGCTACAACCCTGACATTTTCCTGGTGCTGGCAATAGAATCCGAAAGACAAAGTGTGGAGATTAGTGGAGGAAAGTAGGCAAGGCCTTGCAAGAATGTGAAAGATATACGCGGCACACGAACACTAATGAACTTTCATCATGTTTCGTGTTGGCAAATGATAAAAAAAATTGCAGGGGGTTACATTACTGTAATTGAAGTTGTTGACGGTGGGAAAAGTAAAAGCGTTGTTTTTTAAGGGTGTACAAACAAAAAATGTTTCAAATTTCATGTACAGTTTTAAGTGAGGTATAGAGACTTTGCGGGATCATAAGCAACAATGGGTTTTATATTTATAATAACTTACAAAACTCATTGTTGAACTTATGATTGATGTGTAATTTATAATTTACACGTTATAATATACGTTATATGTCAATTTCCCGCAAAGTCTCTAATGGCCTCAACCCTGGTTAACATTATGTAAGCCTAATTTCTGTGTGTATGCCATCCTATACGTGGATTATGGTTACTTATGTTGACTTACATAAGATCAAATCTAAATTAAGGTGCAAAGTGGATTATATAAGCAGATTGTTTACAGTCTAATCCACTCAAGAAATATTATCAAGACAGAAAAGATATTTTTCTTTTCTGTTTTAATGTATTTCTGGCTTCAATTAAAGGAACTTTCGGTTAAAAGCCATACATTGAGGGTAGATGTAAAACTCTAAAACCGGAAGTGGCTTTAACTGATATCCACATGAGATTTATTCAGTTCCCGTGCGAAAATTGATATTTATTTACCTTGAAATTGCTTAATCTGAATGAATCCTCTTCTATCGTTGTTGAAAAACCTCACGGGACCCTGAATGGAGATTTAAAGAGGAAAAGTGTCGCTTTTCTAGGTAAACAGTTTTTGAGACACTCTTGTGTGTAATGTGGCATCTTACCGTCACACCCTCGAAGTTGGTCTCGTTGAGAGCCTCTAAAAAGATTTTCCCCCAAAAGGCGTCGCGATATTCAAAATGGTCAATGGAGCGGTCTTTGGCTCGAATCTTTAGTTTGTCCGTCACTGCTTCGATCGCCAACGCTGTCGTCCAAATTCCATCATAGGCGTATCCATGGAAACGGGAATAGTTTCCTTTCCGCCTGATGTCATAATGCCTTTTATACTGCGAAGCCGTCTTTAGTAAATAGAAGAAAAAGTAATTTTTTCGCGAATGAATTAATTTCGCCTATAAAGTACATTAAACTTGGGTAAAACGGGAGGGGATTCAACTTAAAAAGTTTTCTTCATTCTCAATAATTGCAACTTTCTCCTCTTTATTAATTTCCTGGTGCGGGGAATAAAATGCCAATTGACTTTTTAGAGCTAATATGCGTAATGAGTTGTAATATTTACCGTAAATTCACGATGCGGTTTTCTAATTAGGCGCAAAGATGGAGATTTAAAACATTTAAAATGTAAAACACATCATAAATTTGTCATGAAATTTTTTTTTTCTTAATATAAGGCAAATGAAATTGTTTACAAAATTGCAAAGTTTTCAGTGGGTAAAATTGTTAAAATAGAAAAGTTGGAGTACCGGCAGATGTAAGAGCAATTACAGTTTTATGCCACAATAAAAACACACTCTTTATATCTCTGAACATCTTGTCTGTATTTTTAATATCATTCCGCTGTATATGTTAGAAAGTTTTGTTTGAACATGGCGCGTAATGCAAATATGCCATTTCGCTTGAATTAGAATAGAAATACTCGTCGTTATTTCCAGTTTAGATTAGAATAACAAATTTGTGGTCTTCTATAAACACGGTATGGCGCTTCTCTACTACTAAGTAATTCAAGGTAATCCATTCATTACGATAATTAACGAGCGTGAATGATACTCAAGTGTGTTTGTAATGTTTGAAATAAAACTGCGTGTCGTGGAAAGGGAAATGAAGTGGCATTATCGTGCAATAATCTGCGCCTGTTTTGAAAGATTTGTTGGTTTAGCAAAAATGAATAAATTTGACGAGAATTTCAACGAGTTTGTTGCCAACTTGTGTTTCTGCGTATAAATTTTGTAGGAATTGGGCTTGTTGTATGTTCTCCGAAGTCATGTATTTTATTTTTAAGTTTCTCAGTTTAAGGTGTTAAATAAATGCTAACTAGGATAATAGATTTTTAACTTTTAACATTTTATGTATAGTTACTGAATGGAGTGATAATCTCTCCCAGGGGAAAATGTGGGTGTAATATTTCTACTTTATTGTAATTTGACGTTATAATGAATCGGTATACAGTTTGTAGTCTTCGATGAAAAAGTCTGTAGATAATTTGCAATTAAAAATGAAAGTATGTTACACAGAATTTGCTAAAAACATGTATAGCTTAGGCCTAATTTTGAATGTATTAAATTTTGTAAAAATTATTTAAATTTGCAGCTTATATGTAAAATTTCTTCAAAAATGGGAAAATATTTAAGTAAACAACAGCTTTAATGTAAATTGAGTGCAGAATTCCTTCATTTTATCTAGAAACTACATAGTGTTAAAATTGGTACTTTAAATGTCTGGAAAAATAAAAATCAGCAATTCGGATGCTTCAAGAACGGCTTGAGCAAGAAATAGTTACATTACAAGGAGAACCGTTCTCTAATGATCAACTCAACTTGTTCCTTCAGTCTTACATTTCCTGAGCCCTTGTTTCCTAATCACAAGGCACATCGAGTGACTTGTCAAGCTGCAGCAGCTTTATGTTTTGAATTTAATTGATGAGGAATTAAACTTAGAACAATAAAACTTATCATTTTTATTGCATTTCTACTCAGAATGCATGCAGGGTTTCAGATAAATCGCTCGAGCGGTTGAGTTTCTGACTGATAACACAGAAATAAAAAGTTTGATGATCTGCATGCGGTGCTAAATCATACTGCGAGTGAAGTCTTGCATAAGAAACGGGTCAGACATTTCTCTGGTTTGAGTCGTCATTAGTAATGTATGGATGAATTTGATTTGTATCGTTCTGCCGCTAGTAAAAAAATACTTGCAAGTAACCATAAAAATTTTGATTTCTTTCCAATTTTTTATTTTCTCCTTTGCACATGATTCATACGTAAGTAGAAATCCAGGAGATATAGTGGTGAGGGAAATATTGTAATGAATAAAGAATAGCGCGCGGCGAACACTTGAGAATTAAAATTAGATTTTACGGTTTTCTCTAGATCAATTTTCAGTCCCTTGGGTGATCATCTCCACATTAAACAGGCAGTGTTTTTGAAATGGGATTTTAATTTAATCTGTCTCCTATTCGTGCTTTAATATTGAAGCGTAGTCTTGTCTTAAAACAAGAAATAAACAAAATAATCCCATTTTATTTTAATCAATATTTTTCTACGTCTTTAAATTTTCAAGAAACAAAAGTTAACTACTGTATACGGTATCATATTCTCAATACTCTGTGCACTGAATTCAACTCTTCAAGAGGTCACTTAAATGATGCACTGCCATTAGAGAAGTATAATAATCACTATTGCATTATCTCATTAAGCAGTAAACACGTAATCAGGAGTGAGTAATTCGCGTCACAGCTAATAACTAGGTGTAGTGTATACGACCGGAGAAGTTTATTATGTTTAGGCCTTGAAGGGGTAAGAAATTTTCCTGGGTGATTGCCACTTTTGTTGTAAAATAAAATACAGTAGAGGATTAACTTACCATTCCAGATACGGTTGTAACATTATCCGTTCGAAGTGGCAGCAAATCCGTGGCAATGTATCCTTCTAAAGCATGGATCATTTCGTCGGACGTGCACGGTATATCAGGGTCTGCGTCTTCCCACCATCTGGGCGTGTACATTGTAACTATGAGCCACTGGTAGCGTCTTCCATATATTCCTTGCCGATATGCCTATCAAAAAATATTTAAAAATTATTACTAGGCATTATTATTTGGTGCGCATTGATTTACTTCGCAAAAGATCCTTCGTGCCCAAGTTTCATTGAAGTTTCCTAGGATTATTCGGACGTCCTTGGTCTTCAGCTTTGCCAACTGAGAACTCAACTCTTCGGACACACTCTGAGTTTCAATGATGTCGATGGCCAGGTCGTCGAGGTCACTCAGTAATTTATTGTGAGCCTATGGGAGATGGCAATATTGCGGGGGATTAAGATGTTTGGTGTGGTGGAAAACAATCAAAAGGAAGTAATCCTCAAATTGCAGTTCCATCAATTTTATGGTGATGGTGCAATTCGACTTTGCAGTTTCGGGTTTAAAATTCAGATCGATAACAACACTGATTGATCGAATGTATTTACTCAACTGGAGAGATTACACCCAGAGATATATAGTGCATTTGTAGAAATGTTCGACATTTGTCTGTACACTGCAGTGTGTTTTGCAGAATCGCAAGCGGATTTGTATTTGACAGAAATGGACTGGGCTTTCAATGAAGATAAAGTGGCCCTTAGATAAATGTGAGAGGTTGTCATTGCTATGTAGGGAGTATATACAACCCAACTCCATAAAAGTTCGCCCACCTCGTTTTTTAGCAAGGGGTATCAACAAAAAAATGCAATAAAC
>JAQFZP010001720.1:0-17423 GCA_034695745.1 Geophilus truncorum
ACGAAGAATCGGTGCAACAAGAGGACATTTGTTTAGCAGCGAAGACTGACGACATGGTCTTTGGCCGGGATCCATTTGGCTGGTCCATGCGACACACGTGATGTCGGTATGGTGAGAAAGGCCGAAGGAAATGTACTCAGGCGACTCTGCAATAGTCGACGCAAATGCGCGGGGGGTACGAAATATTGAAGTGTTTCAAGAGGATGGGATGATCGAATTGAGGGATCTAACAGGATGGAGAGAAAAACAGTTACAACTTCAGCCCCCCGAACTGGAAACGCCAATTCAAGGTTTCTATTGGCCATCTAGCGATCAATTTCCGCATGATATTAATTAGGTATTTTATTTATAATGTTCAGAGGAAGTCAAAGATTTCCCCGAGACGCTCATCGGGGAGTTGGTGATGTCGGACGAAGAAGAGGAAGATGACATGACACCGACCACGACTGATGACAGCTTGTTGGACGACGATTCACCTGGTAAATTGAGTCTGAACTAGGGATTAAAGATGCACGACCCAAATTCGCCAGTAGAGGCCTCACTGTTAAAATGCGTACGGTAACCATTAACAACAAGAATAATGTGGACGCCATAATTTTGTTTTTGGCCTTTTTTTCATTTCATCTCGTTTCTTTAAATTTTCTTTTATTTTCGGTTACATAATGACCCCAAATAACTACAGTTTGTACCGGTACATATTTTATTTCAAGATAATTCGTGGGCATCCATCAACATCAATGCCGACGGCAGCATAGATTTGGACTTGTCCGAGGGAGAGACAGACAACATTGAAGACATCATTTCGCTTTTGTCCGAGTCGTCGTCTACCAATATGAGTGGCAGCATTCCTCATAGTCTAGGTTTTTATTTTTAGGCGCGTTCGGTATTAATTAAAATCAAAGACACTTTTTATTTTTTTAGTCTATCCAATTGACGAAATCACAAAATGCATCCACGATTCACCAGTGCGCATCAGAACAGGCGAAAGGGCAGTTGTATTCACACCACCTACAAAAGATGTCAATTTCATTTTAAGTAATTAAAATTTTATATTTTTTTATATACTGTATATATATAAATTTTAAAATATTTTTTAGTAATTATTTATGTTTTATACTGTATGTATTTACTCCTTTTTCCAGACTTTGATGACGGCCAACCAGACGGCCCGGTCAACGGAAAGACAACACCAAAAGAACTACAACTGGAGATGTGCAATAACGAGAGCCCAAAACAACCATCAACTCCTTTCCGTCCAATCACTAGCCCACCATCATGCCGTAACCCCACCTGCGAACAAATGATTCCGACCAAGGGCAGCCCCAAAATGTCCAGAGCAGGAACAACCACAGTGTCCATCATGAAACTGAGTAAAGCACGCCGAGCCTTTTCGGTCGTCGAGCAGATCGAAGACGAGAAGCGTCTGCGAGGCGGCGCCACCATCGTCGCAAAACTTCCCTATTCCAGATGCGCGGACGGGTTCAGGAGACGGCATCACGTCAGGAAGCAAGAAACGACGACAAAATCGAGCGACTTGGCTTCCATGTCGAGCTTGTCGTCTACTCCCAGACCCCAACTTCTGAGTTTGAACACAGCGCGGTTGCGAGCCGCCACGAGCAGCAGTGGACCCAGCAGCAGCGACAAGGGCTGCTGTCCATACCACATCCGGGTTCGCAAACGGAACACGAACCCAGACTCGACCCCTGGTTCCGAGGCCGAGTTGATGGTGACCGGACCCAGATGTAAGTGCGTGGAAAAACAAATTACCGCCTCGCAGTTCTCGGCGTGTTCTGCCCAGTCCACCTCTGCGGCCACGAGTAGCAATAAGCCCCCGACGTCTAGCCGTCTCGTGCCCCCGCCCAAAAGAGCCCTTTCTATCGAAGACGCCATCATCCAACTTTCCAAAAGATCCATCTCCCCGCCATCTGACTACACCGAATCTTCGAGCAGCACCTCGAAGGAGAAGAAACTAGTTCACCGCACCCTGTCGACGAATAGGATAACAGACGAGTTGCGAGCCAAACTGGGCTTGACCCCACCGCGGAAAAGCACCAGCCGGAAACAGAGTGGCCATCAACTGTTAACGTCATACAAAAACTCGTTTGAGAGAATCATGGACGGACACGCCACGGGCACGCAGACAGTGGCCCCGATCTCGCCCGCCAGGTGCTATTCGGACAGTCACGTGGACTTGTTGGTGCAAACAAAGTTGCGATGCAGCAGGTGTCATCATCAATGTGCCGCCGATCAGGGTAGCTTCTCCTGCGACACTTGTATCGAGGTGCAACGAGTGAAACACGCGTTTGTTCTGGAGATCTTTGCCGATCGGGCGGCGAGCAGCGAGTCCAGGCCCGAGCACACGACTTGTTACGGGGTTCGGGTGGGTGCGGGTCTGTTGCCGGTGCTTGTGATGTTCGTTTCGTTAATTATTTGTTCGGTGGTTTTGATGTCGGACTCGGTCATGTCGAACGTTTGCGGGTCGTATTGCAACGCTGCTCCGCACAGTCAAGAAACACCTCGGTCTTCGGGGTGGGGTTGGCTCAACTCTTAATCATCACATAGACTAAATTTTTGTGAATACTTCTTGTTAAGTTTATTTGTACAAAATGACTCTTAAAAAAAGAAGAAAATTTAATGAAAAGAAAGAAAAAATTTGGAATTTTTTTTTTTTTTTTAATGTTATTATTTTTAAATTTTGTTATTATATCCTATCTCATAATCAAACTTGGGGGTCTTTCAAAATCGATGAAAAAATTCTTTTAAAATACAGTAGATCTCAATAAAAATGACAATCTTTTCAACTATAATATTTTACTGTTTTATCTTTTTTTTGTTATTGTTTATCTGTTTGTTTGTTTGTTACATGCCTTGTCTAGAACTAGTTGAGTTTGTTTTTCGGCTGGAATTTGAAAACAAAATGTGTAATCAAATTTGAACGTCTTGGCACGAAACCAAAAGTTTGTGACATGGCAACGTGCCAGTGTATAGAAGAGTGCGAGTGCGGTTATGATGTGAGTTATTGTATATTTCAAACATTCTCGTGATCGTTGCGTTTATTGATCCGGATTAAAGTACCATGAGGTAGCAAACGCTATCGCAATAATCAATGGTAAGTATTAAAATAATAATTAAATGTCGTCTAAATATGGTATTGGCCTAATCGATGAGAAAATGGCGTGGATGGAGCATCTATTCCTTCTTTTTTTCTTAAAACATAATAAAATCATTATGAAAGAATTTTTGAGTTAAATAGAAAAATTAATGTCGATTATTATTGTTATTGTGAAAAGGTCTAACAAATAATAATATTGATTTACCCATTTAAGATACACCAGTGACACCATCGTGCGGTTTAGATAACACAAAACGCAACTGCATACCACCTACTGTATGAAAAGATGTGATGCTGCAGCATCTCGTTAATACAGCTTTCTTACACTAGATGTCGCCAGTAGACCTCATGGCTTTTGATACCTGAGGTTGGCTTTTGATACCTGAGGGGGACGAGGGCTAGGGATAAGTTCTAGACCATGAGCCCCATGGTTTAAAGTTGATAAAGTAATGACGATAACCGATAACGAGCATATTTCTCAACACCAGATTTTATTTTCACAGCTGTCACTGTCCACTCAATTTTTGTCAAACTTTACAAATGGTTGTTTTTATAAGAACAGGTGTAATTTGGATTGAACAGTCTACTTCCAGTTTGTACACCTGAAACCGTTATATGCATAAAAAAAAAAAAAAAAAGGAAACTTTGCTACAGTTTCTTCATAAATCGGAAACCGGTGAAGATATGGAAATATAGACGCCTGATTTAGTTGCAGTTACAGTGAGAGATAGTGCCATCAAGGATGTATATAAGACCCATTGCTGTAGGAGGTGCATCATGTGTTGCCTGCAGTGGTGTTTGATTTCCTTTAATAGCTTTGAAGAGGATTAGAAGAAAGGACTGGACCACATAACTCTCCTCTTGTACAGAAAGGCCAAATTCCTAAATAAAAATTTATTACGGTATAATTATTCTCATTGTTTTGATTATTTTTTTATTATTATGTTTTTAATTTGTTACAATTTTTTAAAAGAAGATCCATAAGGCTTGAAAATAGGTTTCCTTTTTTTCTTTCTTTCTTTTAAAAAATTAGAAAAAGTTATATATTTACCTGTTTTATTAACAGCTGTTTTAAACCATTTAAAATGTTTTCATCACTTTTCAGCAAGTGACTTTTCTTGCAAAATTCAAGTGAGTGGGGATCAAAATTTTCTATGCATTTAAGTTGGTTTAAAAAGGCATTAATTTTAACAATACAGACACTTTCTGCACATTTGCCAATTTCACTTAAAGCACTTTTTACTTTAGACTCTGCAATGTTGATAGTTTCCATTTTTTGTATGCATTGTCTAATAAAATCACCATTAATAACTAGAGGAAAAAATAAAAGAATTTTATTTAATACAGTATAATTAATTATTTGTGTCATGTACTCTTTAGAAATAAAATTTGGTTTGCATTTATGAGTTGTTGATTTATTTACATTTTTACATGTTCATTTCAATTGATTTTAAGTCATAATCATATTTTCAGTTACCTGTGTCCATTGTTGCAGCCATAATTTGAATGAAAAAGTGTTTAAAAGCAATACATGCAATGCAACCTACAATCTCATTTCTACGCTGATTTATTTAGTCCTAATGCATTAAAAACAGCGCCAGCTGTGTAACGTTTGCCCGGAAAATGCGCCATCTAGTGGCAGTTTTTAACAACAAGCCTCGTTCTCGTATACAACAGCGGTTTCTCATCCTTCTTATATATGGTACATCCTTGGTGCCATCCACTAAATTTTGCGAAATTTGGTCAGTTGTATTGAACTTACACTTACTGCCATCTAATGATAACTTTGAAAAAGTGAACGCAAAGTGTTGAACTGATCCAGGAAAGCAGGAATTTAGTACAGCCAACTTGTTAGTTGTTCTAATAAAATAATTTAATTGTTTAACTTTCTCAAGTTTCCTTCTCAAAAGTGGATTACATTTCAGGATATTAAAAGCCTTTATCTACTTATTTTAATTTCATCTAAATATTCCACATATACACATGGAACTTCAACTTCCAATTTTAACATTGTTAAATCTATTTTTTCTTGCAGCAGGTTGAAAATTAATCCTTATCAAGATCAACAACATTCTATAACTTTTTTTATTTCTGATTATAACTCAAGGTAATGTTACAGTTGTCACGGAATTAACCAATACCAGAAGTACTTCTGCCAATGCAGGTACAATTGCAACTAAACTTATTGTTTTTAATGTTTCCTGAAATTTATATCAATTTAGTACAGATTATAGATGCAATTACGAGAAGAAAACGTACAAATTAGGTGAAAGAATTGCCACACCGCGTTCGCCTTGTTTCATTTGCCATTGTAGAGTAGATTTTCGAAAACCATCAATAAGCGACTGTGCCACAATTGAATGTCCACTTTCATACGAAAGTATCACGCTAAAACCTCATTGCAAATTGTTAACTAAAAAGGGAAAATGTTGTCCCTATATCAAATGCACGCCACCACATCCAAAATTAGACGCTGCCTTTCGTTTAGAAAAAAGTATACTTTGTACTGACTTTATAAATCATTGAAAAGTATTACATTTAATCAATTTCTTGGAGGATCCGAAAAATCAACTGATGGGTATGAAATAACAGCAAATGTGAATAGTGAAATAACCATTTACTGCAGTGCACATAATTATACTGGTCCCTCTGTATGTAAAAATTATTAAGATCAAAGATAATAGATTTTTATCGTCTACGTTTTATTCACAGCTGAAGAAGGCGGCTATTAAATGGAAATACATGACATCTGGTAGTAATACAACAAAAAGCATTTCAAAGGCATCAAACAGCTTTAAATTTTTCCCACCTGCAACGTGGGCATTGCACTTTACTGAAGTAAAAGAAATAGACGACGGTCTCTACACTTGCGAAATACCAACGGTCCCAGTTCAAAAACAGAAAACACGAATCATAGTGAAAAAAGGTGACTCATGCATGAACTTTCACGATTTCACCCTTTTACATCCAAGTTGACTCTAGGACTTCGTTCACCTGTTATTGAGCCTCTCTGTCTCAATCCCCCGTTCTCAAAAATCCCAAATACCCAGTGTCCAGAAGTAAAAGACGGCGAATATCTTTGGTATTACAACACAAATCACCGTAACTGTACTCAACACACGAAAAAATCATGCAACTGGGATAAGGAAAACCGTTTTTCTTCAGAAGAACGCTGCCAAAAGCACTGTTTAGGTATGTGCGTTTATTTATCTATGATAAAATATTACGATTTGCTTCAAACAGATGGCTGCATTGAACAGAAGAACCCTGGAAATTGTGAGGAAGAAGTCGAGAGGTATTACTACGACGATTACCAGGATAAATGTGAATCGTTTGCGTATTCTGGTTGCGAAGGCAACAGAAATAACTTCAAGTCAAAAGACGAATGTGAAGACAAATGCGCCAATATAAAATACAGAAAAACATTACTCAAGAACTAATTTATCACTTTAAACTTCTCTATTTATATTTGTATTGTCCTTAATCAATCAATGAATCAAGGGTAATTATCCTCCTACAAAGTTGAACTCCATGAAAAGAAAAGAATAAAAAGAAAATTAAGAGTAAAAGACAAACACTTATATTGAGGAAATAAATGCACAACAGCCTTGACTCACCATTCAGGCTTGTAACCTTATATTATTCCAGTTCCAGGTACAAATTAATAATAATAAAAAACAGTTACATGATAAAAATTACTTATTCATACTTCGAGGGTTGCTGAACTCCCCAAGATAAACAGAGTGACTTTCAGTTTCAGCAGGAGCAATTTCCCCCAAAAATGAAAAATTCCTCAATAAATAAATAAATTGCTTAACTGGTCATTCAACCCCTGGACAATAAATACTTTCAAAAGATTGACGTGACTTGCCAATCTCACAAAACAAGTGCTTAATTTAAGCCTAACCCACTCTATGATACAATAACCTTTGCTCCACGCCTGCCAAAAGATGCACATAAGTTTGAAAAATCTCCACAGTGGACTTGCTTGGTTAGTCATCAGCATTTCCGTTCGTGGGTGCCGTGCTTGGTCGCTTTTGCATCACTGGCCTCAATTTAATATCCACGAGACGGGGCCGTGAATGGAACGCCAAGCAGGGGAAATCTGTATACGCTCACAATAACTGCACGAAAGGTATAGTGACTGTGCTTTCAGTTCTTTTACATGAAGGCTGCATGTGAAAAAGTCCGCGCATTTAAATCGTAACCTTTGAAACCTTTTTGCCAGGAAGTTGTTTTTCTGTGCTATTTTCAGTGCTCACCATTGTTATTTTTATTTTACATTTTTTTTTTTTGGTGGGTGGTTTCATTTTTATGCTGTGAGATATGGTTGATGAGTCTCCAGCGGATCCACGGGAGAAGATCATGTCCAGTTTGGACTACTCCTTGCAGTTGTTGTTTCTTGCAACTCAGGTTGACATGACGTGGAACAGTTCTTACACTGTAAATGACGAAAAGAAGGAAAAGGACAAGGAAAGAGAAGGAAAAAGACCGGTGACATTGAAGAAGAAAGATGGTGATGAGCAAGTGATGTTGATGCCACGGTTGAAGAAGAGTTTTCTGTCCATTTTGAAAGCTACTAAGTACAAGTTGGCTAACACCTGTTTGCCATGTGTGAGGTTCTGTTCGGGAGAAACTGAAGTTGTCTTTGATGTTGTTTGCAAGAAGGAAAGAGAAGTTTATAATGTAAAGGAGAACAGTGAGAAAATTATTGAGAAAACGCCCGTTAATACTGTAAGTATTTTAATTTGTTTCTTTGTTGATGTGAAAGGAACAAAGGAAAAATAATGTATGTCAAATTGATCACAATATGGCTGAAAATTAATAGAAACCCAAACTATATAAAAAAAAATTTAAATTGTCATTGTCAAGTTTAATTAATTTTTATTCCAGCAACACACCACTTTGTTGCATCCAAGGCCTGTAATTACTATTCACCTTGGTGTGCGTTTTGTACTTCATTTACAAAGCATTTTCTTCCTAATATATTATCTATTGTGCTACTTCAGTAATGTGAGCAACATTACAAGGATCTGCCATTGAACTCTAATTTAATAATCAACATTAGTAGATTGGTTTCAATTGAATGCACCATTACTTCCCTGTGACTGATTTGACATTAAAATACAGCGAAAACTGATAATACGCCACATTAATGAATATTAAACTCATTTTTGCAGATTTACACAAATGATTATACCACAGACTCGCACGAAAAGGTGTTGAACAGTGACTTGGAACGGGGAAATTCAACGTCATCTCTCGTTTTGATGCAAACAATTGCTGATGGAAGGCAGTGCTTTAAAGAAAGTCGTCAATTTGCATCGAGGGGAATCCGTGAAGTGAAAAATTTGAGTGACACTGTGAGTTCTATTCAAAAAAGTCTCCAGGTTGCTCTGGATCAACTGTGCTGGGTGGAGTACGGACTGAACGACTGCAGATGGGAAAGTGTGGACAGAGATACGTGGACGCAGAGTCATTTTTTATCTTCTGTTGGAAATTTTACTTCTTTAATGCCTGAGAGAAGCAGAAGTAAGAATAGATCAAGGTTAAGTCTGAATTCAGACGTGTTGTTTTGTGACTTGGATTATTCGTGGGATGATTAGTAGTAATTATTTTGTATTTAATAGGGAAGTTTGAGTAAATCTTTTTGTTTTGACACAAAGGGTGCAATTTTGGACTTGTATTTCTTATGTCTCAAATCTGGAAATCCTAAATTGATTATATACATTTTTTTTTTGATGTGAAAATTAGATTGGGACAAAAAGATTTTAAGAAAATATTCAAATTTAATTTTATGTTTTTAAACTTAGTATATGTATTCAATAATTATTTTTAGATAAATTTTAAATTATAAATTTATAGATTTGATTGCGTTAAATCATTGCATTCCACAGCTAGCAAGTTGCAGTAATTGGGTCAGTTTGTTCATCCATTCTTTGCCACTGTACTGAATTATTGTCTGCTGCTTGGATGAATACAGTTAAATAATATGAAGCGGAAATTTATAGATCTACAGATGGTCGTCACACATCATATGTTTATGTACCAAGTCGAGTGATCACAAAAATTCCAATCATTTAAGACCAAAATGAAGTAAATTTCTCTATGTATATCACTCGCGAGCAAGAGCAGTTGTCATTCTTTTGTTGTTTGAATGAACCAATGAGATTTTCGCATAGCTATTGTTGAATAATCACGAAAACCACTATTTTCTCAAAGTTAAACATCAGCATGAATTCCGACCCCAATAGCAATTTGCCTGCTGCTAGATCCGTTGGAAATTTACGGTATTTGAGATCTGCAATATAGCGATAACAACAACAACATCCTGTTTATTTATTCTTTTCTACCACACAGTTGGAGAGACTCTCTATGTAATTCAATATGGATGCACTTGTTTGTCTTTCTCTTTTTATGTTACTCGATGAGTCTAATCTACAATTTCTGCTCGGAAGGAAGAACTAGAGAGTAATTGCAGCGTTTAATTAAATTGCTAAAATGTTTTAATTTTTATTTCTTTTTTTTTAAATATAAATTGAAGCCTTTTCAAGTCTGTCTGCTTTTACGGTTCTCCTCTGACTTTTATCCTCGGCTTCTACGTGGCCAGTGTCATCTATCGTTAGTAAATTACTAAGTTTATTATTGTCTAAATAACGCAACAATAAAGATATCTGACGTATATTACCTGTTACTGCTTTTTTATTAACATTCAAATTGTTCTCACTTTACAACCTTCTTTGAACATCACTTCAGTAGACCCTTTATACAGGTCTTATAAAGATGACTATTGCCTATGCTAACCAATGTAAGACAGTTAACAACTTTGGCAACTTCTGGCGCCTGTTGCTTATGTAAATAATCACATCTTTTTAGTAAATTAACGTTTCAAAAGTTTTAGTCTGCAATACATTTTGATTTTTTGCAGTTGGAGAGCCAGTGTTTACAAATTGATATGGGTTGACTTGGGCGTTTTCCTCTTTTTTTATTACACCTTGGGCTTGATGTATCATTGGGTATTGGACGGAGCAGCCAAAAAGTAAGAAGAAATTTACTCTTAAGTCACAACTGATTCAAATTTCTCCAAATATTTTGACAGGATTTTCGAAGAGGTCTGTTATTACTTCGGTTCTCAGATGTCTTTTATCCCCCTATCGTTTGTCTTGGGCTTTTACGTGTCCAACGTATTGTCTCGCTTTGAAAGACAAATGAATGCACTGCCGTTCATCGATTACATCGCTATGTTTGTAACAGCTGGTATCAAAGGGAAAGTAAGGACATTATTTAACTAAGTGTACAATATACTTATCATTAAAAAATAAAAACACGTTAGGACGACAAGGCTAGAATGATGAGACGCACAATCGTACGATACATAAATGCTTCTTTCATCATGTTAATGATGGTCATTTGCACTCCTGTTCGGAAACGATTTCCAACTTTTGACCACTTGGTAGTTGCAGGAATATTGTCTGAAGCAGAAAAGAAAGCGCTAATAGCAGTTTACGAAAAAATCCCCACTCATAACATTTACTGGGTGCCCATGATATGGGCAGTGAATATTTGTATGAAAGCAGAAGAGCAGAAAAAGATACAAGTACAAGAGTTTTGTATTGAAATCGTCAGAGTAGGTTTAAAAAAAAAATTTTATAAGGTATTTTGATTTAATTCCGCCTCTTATTACAGAAAATTAGTGATTTTCGTGTTGATATTGGTGTGTTACTCCGATATGACTGGATTTCGATACCTTTGGTATATACACAAGTGGTAACATTAGCCGTGTACACGTTTTTCCTCGCTGCTCTTCTCGGACGACAAGTTTTAGACACCGATGTTAAAGGCCAACATCACCAACCAATCGACATCTACTTTCCCTTATTTACAATTTTACAATTTTCTTTTTACATGGGTTGGCTTAAGGTTGCCGAAACCCTCTTAAACCCTTTTGGAGAAGATGACGACGACTTTGAGATCAATTGGTTGATTGATAGAAATATCCAAGTAGAAATGTTATTTTCAAGTTGCTAATTGATGCTTATGTTATTTTTATTTTTTTAAGATGGGGTTTGGAATTGTTGACGAGATTCATCTACACTTTCCCGAGATGTCAAAGGATCGATTTTGGGATGTAGTCGTCCCTGAATCTCTCCCTTACGCAAATCCAGACGATGAATTGCTTGGTCAAAGCCCATTGGTGTTGAATCCAAACTACACGATGTAAGATATCATTTCATTTTATAAATTTTAAATATTTACATATACTTAAAAAATTTCTCTCTTTTTCAACAGAACTGAAAGTATTCGCAGGAAGAGAGATGTAATTTATGAGTGTAGTTTTTTTTTTTGTTTTTTTTTTACGAAGATTAATTGCTTTCTTTACTCACAATTCAAAACAGTCAGAACAAATAAAAGCTTCCCACAAAAGATCTGCGGTGCCAAGAAGATCGACAAGAGTTGGTTATGTGTTTCCTATTTATGAAAATATTGAATCGTTTTGGAAAAACATGTTTTCAACTGTTTTTCTTAACTCGCCAAGAGGTAATGCAAATAGTTTTATTTCTAAAATAGGTAAATTATTAATTTAATTTACACAGGTAATAGATTTTTCGAGAAATTTGTCGGTGAGAAGTCAGAGCATGTATGTTAAAATTAATTTAAGTTAAAATTAGAATAAAAAATATTCCTTTTCAATTCAAGATACCTGATGAACAGTTAATTACTTGTAGAAGTACTTCCGGTAGTACTAATGCTTTCCAACATAAGCAGGTAATTAATATTCTGAGCACTTCGGTTTGTGTCAAACCGGAAGTGCCCTCTTCACAAATTTTGCACTTTTGAGAGAATTAAGATGGCACTTTCGGTTGCTTTAGAGATATGAAATTTATTACTGCAATTAGTGTCCATAAATTTCCAGATCTCCAAGCAAACCGGAAATGGCATTTTGGGTCACCCCAAATTCCATTTCTAAATTTTAACAATTAATTTCTCAGGATTTTACGCAAGAAGATATATAGGTGAACAAAGTTGGCAATCAATTCTTCCTGTCCATCTGGTGGCAATTTTGTCTAACTCTTATACAGCTTTTAATAAAAATATATTTTTCTACAACAAAAGATGCCATTATTTACATCCATTGCTATGCACGTGGATTTACACAAACAATAGAAATAGCATTACACTATTGCGTTCGCAAACCAAATTTTTGTTCTTCATGAATTCACATATGGTTTTCACCATCTAATTTTTTGTTTTCTTCACCAAAAACAACCATAATGTCAAATGAAATCAAAATTGAGTAGTGTAAAATCACTTGTAACATAAACAACAACAATATAATGGAGAATGTGGACTTGCAAGCCCTAAATGACAGCATGGTTGAAAACGACAACATCCCATGCCAGGAAATACAAGAACACATCGTAAATCAACTAAACAAAATGCGTTTCAAACGATTTTTGACCGACATGAAACTTTCCTGCGAAGGCAAAGAATTTGACGTGCACAGTTCAGTCATGGTAGCAAGTAGTGGGTAAATAGAGAACAAAAAATACAAAAATAAACTCAATCACTAAAAAATTTAAATATTTTAGGTTCTTCCAAGAACTAGTCAACAAAACTGGCATGACCACAATCCAATTACCAAATGTGAAAGCATGTGCCATCGCCTCACTTTTAACGTACATTTACACCGGTAACTTGGATCCCATTTACACAGTCGACGAACTCCACAATATCTTAACCGCCGCCAGATGTCTTCAAGTGAACGACTTCATGCTGCACGTTTCGGCGCTCATCCCGCAACTTCTGACCGCAGAGAACTACATAATGGTTTGGGATGTTGCTGACGAATTCGAAAACGACGCTGTTCTGAATGAAGTTGAGACATTCGTAGTCACGAACTACATCTACCTGTGCAAAAGACCGTTGTTCTTGGAAGTCACGCCGGCCAGAATGCAATGCGTGTGCAAGAACCCGGAGTTCAAGAAGATTCCCACTCACATCGTGCTAAAATCGATCATCAATTGGGTTGACCACGAGAAAAACACGCGCCGGGACTTCATTTCGTCACTCTTGGCGCACGTGCATGAGAATTTCGCCGACGAGAGCAGAGATGTGAAAGACAACAAACAATCGGATCCTAAATGTAAATTGAATCTATCGACGTCGTGCGTTCCGTCTCCGCCAAGAACATCGTTATCCCCTCCGCAGCGAGACACTGCACTGCAATACGAACCCACGAATCCTGTTTCCAGTCAACATTCGTGGAGCAGTTTGAGTTCAGTAACGGGAAAACTAACTCCTACTCGGTGTAAAGGAAGTATCTGTTTGTCACCAAAACAGAATTTTGAAGGCAATTTTCCAACAACAGAAACGAAATCAATTCCAGTAGTTGCGTCCACTATACAAAGCGCCCGAAGCAAGTCTACGACTCGCCTTTCAAATGTAGAGTCGCAATTGTGGATGTCGCTGCCCGTTTCTATTTCTAAAGAGCAAATATCTGAAATGGCCAGTTTTGAACTCGAGGATAAATCAACTAAATTCACGTCACCGTCGCCTGCACTCAACATTCAAATTTCTGGTACGATATTTAAAATAAAAGTTACTTCCGGTTTACATTGACATTGACAAACACCATTTTATATCCTTTTCAGCCGAAAACAACTCAAAGTCACCAGAAACAACTTCACCCCTACCACAAATCAACTCGAACCTGTCAATCCAAGATGAGAGGACATTTTTGGATAACGCAATGCCTCGATTAGAATCGGATAGAACCACAACCCCAATTTGCCCCGAATCGCCCCAAGTCCACATATCCTGCGACTCTTTATCCCTGTCCCTTAACATTGACAATTTGGATAAAGTGAACAGCGACTTGGGTCCTTTCAAATACTACAGACCCTGTAACTCCCAGAAAAGTGTCACGCAAAGAGAAAGGGTTCCACGACTCCACTTGACCACTGTTACCAACGACAACTGCCATCTGAAACGATTTGCAAGCAGATGTAAGGTAACTGTGAATCACGTGAAAACGGACGAATCTCCAACACAGCAAGAAATTGTTTTTTCCGGAAGTAACTCAGTAGCCAGTAACATTAGGAGCACTCCGGAGTCAATGTCGTGGCCTTGTATGTGTCCGATGCTGCAAAAGTCAGACTTGAGTGTTTTAGAAGCAGTAGCGGTACTGTCTGAAAGATCCACCTTTTCGCCTAAAGGAACAGAAGCCATCAAGTTATTCAGCCAAGCACTGAGCGATAAACTTAACTCCATTCCCGAACGCGAAACTAGGCGTGAACAGGCGACGATGAGTGTTCCCATACCGGTTTACCACCCCATGTTTTACCTCAATAGAAACGCTTTAGAAAAAAGCGCCTTTAAGCCGGTGTCGAACCACTGTTTTTTTAAACGAAAAGTGAAGATAACGAGGGGAAAAAACGAAATGGTAACAAGAGACAACAGGAACACGAAAAATACGAGAGTGGACTTGAAATCGCCGAAGAAAACGACTAGAAACAGTGTATCGACTCGGAGCGCTGTGCAAGAATACGAAAAAACGCTCTCTATTGCTCAGCAGGAGTTGGCGAGCGCAAAGTCGAAAAAAAGTTTGTCCACTATTTCCGACGACAGTAGTCGGGATTCGCTTACGGGACTCTGCAGCTTCAATCAGCAGCTGAATTTGAGATACTGGTCGCAAAATTTTGACGGCAGTCCAGTTACAGAACCGGTCGTGGTAATTTTGGGGTATCAAAAGCACGGACAGTTGCTAATGTTGAATTTTAACTTGGACACTCACGCTTGGCGAAAATCGGAAGAGATCGAACCGATTTTAAAAGAAAAGAAGTAAGTTGAAGGTGAAAATAATAAAAATAACGAAACTATACTTTACTTTGAATGTTTTTTTTTAGCTTAGAACTCCTGCGAAACGGGATATCAGTTGTCCACAAAAACGACGTTTACATCGTGGGTGGAGAGGACAAACATCATGTTCCACAATCAACGGTTCTCATCATCCAAATGCGGGAGCAATTTCGGCCATGTTTATCCACTTCTTGTTTGACCGTCCCTAGATCTGGATTCGGTGGAACTATTTTCCAAGAGTGTATTTACGTGGTCGGTGGCATCACAGTTGGTGGAAAGATTCTAAGCAAAGCAGAACGATACTCATTTGTCATGAAACAATGGGTTGAAATCGAACCGTTACCTGTACCCGGATGGGCGATGAGTTTGGCGGAGCTGGGGAAAACTCTAATCTCGGTCGGTGGACGAAAGAGTGGGGAATGTATGATCGGTTGCTATAGTTACGACCCGGAAGCGAATCAGTGGACCAGTCTGTTGGGGATGCCGAAGGAGTTTGAGAGTCCTTACTCCTTGGTCACTCTTTATGGGAGTCAGGTGTTGGCATTTAGGTATTGAATGTTAGTTAATAAATAAAACTTCTGTCTAAATAATTTTTTTTCTCAAGACGGTCTAATTTGATGACCCAAGGCAGCGTTGCGTTTTTGGATCCTGCATGTTTTTCATGGACTAATTTGGATACATTGGGAACGGCAGCTAAAAGGATTCTGACTGTAGTTCGACATCGTCATAAAGTGTGGATCTTGGATCTAAGTGGGCGATTGTATGTGTACGATCCGTTAACACACACCTGGGAAAATGCTTTTAGTTTTCATCGGTCTATTCCGATACCTGCATATGCGTTTATTGTTTATCGGGCCATACCTACTTTGAATGAAAAAAATTAACCTGAATAAAACATGAAATATTGGCTAAAATTACTATATTTATTTATTTATGTATTTATTTAATTTTTTCATAAAATTACCTAAAGGATAACTTTAACATCGATAAAGCAACCAATATTTTTAAAATTTAAAATACAGTGAAACCCCGATGTAACGTGACTAACATTATTCGTCATCCGGCTGAAAAATGACTCTGCTGAGGAATTCACGCTACAAGCGAAAACCCCTCTATAGCGTCAATTCAACGCTTCAGAGGGGGATCATTCTCTAGAGTTATTCTCTAAAGCCATCGAGTTAAACCTCGATGTAGCATCATCTGGAAAATGACTCTACATGGGGGGGGGGGTTCACGGTTCACGCTACAAGTGAGTAAGATTTAAGTTGCCATCTTATGCGAGGAGGGGGGAAGAAAAGATTATGCTCGTTAGAACGGGGTTTACGCTACAAAAGAGTTCGTTACATCGGGGTTACACTGTAATAGGTACCATTTTTGTCATCCAAATCCGACGGATGTATTTAAATATATATAGTATTGTATGTTGCTTTTTTTATTGTTTTTATATCAAAAGTAGAGGAAAAACTATTTCGAGCCTTAAATCACCTTTTATGTGTTTTGTATCCTATCCTAGTGCTGCAAAAAACTCGACACTTTCCCCAATTTACATCCTTTCTGCCGCAATTTGTAAATATTTAAAATCGCAATAAGGAAAATTTCAATAATTATTAAAATATTAGAATAACAATGAAATAATTGTCTGCTGAAATGGTTTAAATAGCTGCACAGTTTGTCGGCAAATCATTTTGAAATTGCCCACATCAAAGATGAAACTTTTGCTGCTTTTGGGTCTTGTTGTTATTGTTGCACTTTTTGAGAATTGTGCAGCAGAAGATGATGAAACAACAGATGATGACGGAAATGTAATTTCGAAGCATCATCATGGAATAGAAAAAGATTCGCACAAAGATGAAAAAGATAATGATTATCACTTTCACGAACATGAAGATAATGACAAATTTAAGAACGATTGGCACGATAAGTCAACGACTACTACTGAGCGAGGTAACTGTCATTTAAAGAATTTCGGTTTGTGGTATTTATATTTTGTATATTGCAGCTGCAGTTGAATAAGAAGTTTCTGAATTACTGTATCTTACGTCATAAATAAATGAAATAAATTTAAATAAATGAAGTAAATAAGCATCTCACGTTGTTTATTATTTGTCATATGCGCGTGCAATATTTACTTAAACAAAACTTATGTTAGGTCTAAACACAAATACTGAAAACAAATTTGAAACTTTAGACTTGCAAACACCCAAAAGTTTAAAATTTACAGGGAAAGTGAAGTTTAAAATTTACAGGGAAAGTGAAGTTTAAAATTTACAGGGAAAGTGAAGTTTAAAAATTGGTGATGAAATTGTTTTGCAGAGTAGCCTACTAAATGAGAATGTATTATTTACATTCCTATTTTTTCTTAATTTTCCCCCTAAATTTACAACTACAGTTCAAAAGTTTAGAAACTAGTTAATTTTTATTTTTGAAAAAGTCTAAATTCACAAAATGTGTA
>JAQFZP010001721.1:0-17418 GCA_034695745.1 Geophilus truncorum
ACAAAAGTAGATCCTTCATGCAATAATTGTTCTTTGGTGGGAATTTGTATTTCTGATCCTTCAGTTGATGTTTTAATAGTATTGCAGGGTAAACTCTTGCCTACTTTATTAAATGCTTCCATGTAGACTTGATAATTCACGCCACACGCTAAATTATCTAAAGTAAATATTTCTTTGTCTGAACTTAATTCAACAGTTTCCCAGTCTGAGTCATCGCGTTTGTAATGTAAAATGTAGCCTTTTATTGAATCACCCCCATTTGTGCCTGGTTTCCATTGAAATTGGATGGACGAACGTGTTTTGGAGATTATGTCCACAATTGGTGCATCAGGAGGAACTAGAATCGCAATTTGAATTTCATCAAACACAATTAAAAGTAGAATTATAAATGTCCCTTATTTACCTTGGACATTTAAATTGTAATGTACTTCATCTTTACCATGGATATTGTAAATGGTACAAGTGTAATTGCCACTATCTTTACTTTCAACTTTGTTAATCAGTAAAGTACCATCTGACAAAAGAACTTTTCTTCCACCAATCGAAACAGTTTCATGTCTGTATTATATTCCAAAAATTATCACACTATACAAAATTTTAATCATAATTGAAATGAAAATTACCATACCCTATATTCCATTTGTGTTGGGGTGAAGGAATTCCAACTGCTCGGCAGGGAAGTGTTATATCTCGCTTCCATGGCGTATGGATTACATCATCGAAAGATGCTGCAGTGGCAGCAACTATAAATAACAATATGAAACACAATTGTTATTTACGGTACGAGTTAATTTTAGTAATGCTACATGAAAATAATAAAAGTGTTTCTTACCAGCTGAATCAGCAACTGATTGAGCAATGACATCTGAATGTTGACCTTCTCCAATAGTAGATGTTGCAGATACCCAAAATGCATATTTCTGATTTTTACGCAGTCCTTTTATCTCAAAATATTCCATATCAGATTGAAACGTGTGGACATTATTAGTTTTGCTTTGTTCAGTTTTTAGTACTGCTTCAGCACCAATCTATAAAATATAACTGTTTAATTGACTGAAGTAGTTAATTAATTTATTGAACGTTAACAGCATTATTGTAATAACCTCCTCACTTTCAGACAATGGTCTATAATATATGTTGTATTTTATAACATCTCCGTTGATTCGTTTGGGTGGTTTCCAAGCAACAACCACAGAATTTGATGATGCGGGCAAAGCTTTAATTTCGTTTGGACGATCTGGCACTGTACAAAACTTTAATTATTGCTATTAAATATACAACAAATAGCAACTTACCATCTTCATGAGTTTTACAATATACTGGTTCAGTTCTAACACCTTCACCAACTTTGGTAAATGCCAAAACAACTATTGAATAGTTAGTGTTTACATCAAGATTTTGCAATGTTAATTTTTCTTTATCTGACGATTTAGACTGGACTTCCAAATCTGGAATGCAAAGTCAAAATGAAATTGAATTTTATATTATTTGTTAAAAGTTGATTACGGTCAATACTTACCGTACCATTCAGTTATGGGTTTATAAAATACTTTATAACCACGCAGTATTCCATTAACAGTGTCAGGTAAAATTGGTTCCCAAAGAACATAAATACTTTTTGAGGAAAGTGCTGAACATCGTAAACCCTCTGGGGCTTGAGATGGAACTGTAATTTATTCAACATCTCTATTAGATACTTTAAACCAATGAACTTTTGTTTTTACCGTCTTCAGACGTCATGACAAGTATGGGGTCTGTTAAGGGTCCAACTCCTTTGTCATTATATACTTGAATAACTACATTATACATTGTATACTTGTGTAAATTAGTGATTTGGTAGATAAGATCTTCAGTGTAATCTTCAGGTACTTCTAGAGCACTGAATTCATAAGGTGAATTAGACCCATTTGTTTGATACCCGATGTTATAACCCCTGATAACTCCATTCCATGTATCTTTACGAGGAGGCTAAAAGTTTCAAGTGTTAGTTTTAAAAATAGTACTGCACGAAACCAAAATTACTTTCCACGTGATTCGAAATGTATTGCCATCTATTGCTTCTACTTCTACATTTTGCACTACACCTGTTGGAACTGTAAAAAGCCTAAGTTACCAAAATCTGTTAATTTTTGAAGATCACAAACCATCTGTATCAGTTGTTTGAACAATTTCATTGCTAAATTTACTGATGCCAATTGCATTTACAGCAGCTACTCTGAAAGTATAACTTGTTGCAGGCTGTAAGTTTAAAATATTTGTTGCAGTTTTTGATCCATCTACACTCTCATTGGATTTTTTCAATTGCCAGTTGTCTGGAACAAAGGAATTAGTCTCATTTACGTATCAAAGATTTAATGTTAAATTAACACACCAACTTGTCTTTTATATTGTATTAAATAATCTGTGATAGGACTATTTCCGTCAAACGATTTTTTCCAAGTTAGAAAAATGGAGCGATTTCCTCCAGAAAGTTCAGAGCCTAATATTGGAGCCTCCGGTGGCTCTAAAAAAGGAGTTTCATAAATATATCGGTATTTGAAAACTAATGTGAATGAAAGCTATTCTTTGTACAGTCTTTTACCTTGAACGTTTAAAAATAAATTCGTGGTGTCCTTCCCAAAACTGTTACTCGCCTCACAGGTGTAGGTAGTGGAATCTTCACGAACTACCTTCCTTATGACTAATTTGCTTGAACTTGAATTTACACCCTCTTGAATAATTTTAAATCTGAAATAAAAAATGAAATTTTGCATTGGCAAGTTGATGTTATTGATGAGTAGAGCATAGTGATTACTTTGAATCTGCATTTTCTTTCACAGACACATCGTTTATAAGCCAATTGAAACTCATGGGCACATCACCATTAGCTGAACAAACAAGCTGTGCATCTGAACTAATGTTCACATTAAATCGTTCATTTTTTTGTATAAAATATGGGGGAGCTAAAAGTATTATTGCTACAATTATAACGCTCAAAGTATATAAATAAAAACGAATACGATACCTAAAACTGACAAAAGAACCATGGTATTGAGATTATGCCCCACTCCGTTTGATGCGATACATGCATATCGACCTTCTTTTACTTTTGATATACTTTTCAAAATTAAAGTTCCATTAGGTAAAATCGTGGTTTCTGCATTGCTAAGAATAGGATGGCTTTTTGAACCTTTGCTCTCTTTAAAATTAAAATGGAAGTTAAAAGTAAAGACATACAAATTCTGTTCAAAACGAATAATTACCTTTTGCAAATTTCCAAGATATTTTGGGAATTGGGTAGCCATCTGCTTGACAATGAAAGTATGCATTTTCACCACTTTTCGCAATCTGATTTGTTGGCTGAATAGTCCATTTAGGAGGCACTAAATGCATGAAAAAATTCCTTGTATGATATTAATTTATTTCATTCACAAAATTAATTTCAATTTCAATTTTATGTTTTTATTAACATTTATGTTAATATCACTGTTATTACTGCTTGTGGAAAACTTAGATTGCTTTAATTAGATATTCAGTAAAAATAAAATCTTTTCTTAAACTGTATTAGCAGATGCAAATAAAAGTTTAAAAAAATAAATTATACAACACAGTGTATTGGATGTTAATAATTTGATTGCTTCCATTTACCATAGTCTATAATACATAATAATTTAACCTGTGTAGTTGCACTGTAATTCTGTGTAATAAGATCACATAGTGCCTCCGAGAAGTTTTATTTACTTCTGATATACCGGTACTGTAGTCTATTAACGTTAATATGGAGTATGTAATTGCCATTACCCTGAACTATGAGTTCCGCATTGTAAGTAGCAATGCCAGCCTGATTTTCTGCTCTACATGTATAGTTGCCAGTGTGCGTTTTCTTAACTGGGTCGATTGACAATACTGTTGAATAAGAGTCGAATTCTCTGACTAATATAGATTCAGGAAGCAATTTTCCATCTTTCAGCCAAGTCATGGTCAATGGCAAATCTCCACGACTCACAACACATGATACCCGTAAAAGAGAGCCTTCAATTAGATGCTCATCTTGGAAAGCAAATGGAACAATCTTTGGGGGAACTGAAAAAACAACATTTCAGAGTCTATTACCATTAACTAATAATTTAGTTGTGTGAGAAATAGATGCTGCAGAGTTGCGAGCTGAGCACGTGTAGTTGCTTGCATGTTGTCTTTGAACATTTTCAATTGTTAAAATACTCGAATAGTCATCAATTGCTTTAGTTATTATGTTTTCATCAGCTGAAAGTACTTTTCCATTTCTTAGCCAATTAATTTCAATGGGGAGATCACCCTGGTAAACTACACATGATATCCGAGCCAGAACTCCTTCAGTTAAACCATTTTCAGGGAAAGCAAAGGGAGTAATTTTTGGTGCAACTGAAAATAATTACAATTACAAACAAATTACAATAGTACCATATTTTAAATGTTCTATAAAAATCATCAATGTATACTTTATGAATATCATAAAGCACATTTTATTTACAACTCCAATCACCTTTGTCTGTAATAAAGATAAGACAAGTCATTTAATTTACCATAAACTAACAGTTGTGCTGTGTATGAAACCGATGCAGCCTTATTGCTTGCAACACAAGTGTAGTTCCCTGTATGTTTAGAAGTGACACTCTCAATGCTTAATGACTTAGCATGACCATCATAGTCCTGCATTGTTATGCCCATGCTATGAGAAAGAATTTCTGAACCGTCTTTTAGCCACTTAAAACTTATGGGCAAGTCTCCTTGACTCACAGCACAAATGATATGAGTTCTCATTCCCTTGAAGAACTGATCGTCTTGGAAATCAAATGGCAGTATCTTAGGTGGAACTGAAAAATATAAGTAAAATTATTATTACCATTGACTGCTAGGCGAGTGCTGAAACTGACAGTTCCAGCTGCATTGGTAGCTCTGCAGGTATATTTTCCATTATGCCGAGGAGTAATGGTCACTATAGTAAGAATACTGGAGAATTCATCGATGTCTCTAACTGTAACCCCAAAATCTGAAGGTATTGGTTTGTCATCTTTCTCCCATTGTAGAGTTAAAGGAGTGTCTCCCTCAACAACAACACACTGCAGTCTGCCTCGACTACCTTCTTGAACAAGTTCATCTTGGAATGAGAATGGTGAAAGTTTGGGAGCAACTGGAAGTAATATTTCACTCAATTAAATAATTTCACTACCGGTACATTAATAAGTAATGATTAAACATAATATTCTTAACATTTCATTTAACATCTTTAGAAACATAAAAAATAAAATATTACGTTTTGGCGAATTGCTGTTGAACCATGCAATTTTCAATAAATCAATTAGAACAAAATTACTGTAAAAACTACAAAACAACAACTAATGGAATAAAATAACATCGCTTATTGTTAAATGTGAGCTGCTTCACTTGCCTAAAACATTGAGTTGGATTTTTCCTTGTACGTTTATTCCTTCATTATCACTAACAGTACAGATGTAAATGCCACTGTCAGGTGTTCGATGAACATCATGAATTGTCAAAGAATCATTCATCTGTTGTATTTGGCGCAAATCGTGTGGTAGTAGTTGTTCATCTAAACATTTTTTTAAATTCAAAATATATCATATATGTATTTATCAACTTCTCCTTTGTTTATTTACCCTTCTCCCATTCTACATCTTTAATAGGATATCCATAAAACGGGCAATTCAAAATTGCATTTCCACCATTAACAACATTCAAAACTGGAGTGTCACGTACACCTATTTCACCTATTAACATAAGCATTGATTAAAATCATTTGATTTAAGAAATAAGAATAAAAGCTCATTATTTGGTTCAAAGAATTACCAAACACATTTACTCGTGACCAATGAGATGACATTCCTGCTCTATTTTCCGAAATACATTGGTACAAACCACCAGCTTCAGTTTTAATCTTTCTCAGTGTTAACTCAGTTGTGATTTCACCACTGACTTTCGTTTCTTTGATTACCAAATGGTCGCCATTTTGTAACTCATTGCCATCCAAAAACCATGAAAACGCTGGCAGTGGATTGCCCGTTGCACTACACTTCAATTTAACTCTATCTCCAGGATTTTTTACTACAGCGTCAAACTTTTCTGTAATGAGTGGCGGCATATCTAACAAATTAAATAAAAAATTTCATAGCTTGATTCGAACTGTACCTATTTAAGTTATTTGTTACCTCCCAAAAGTACAGCTGTACTCCCACAAACTGTCTCGTATTCATTTATACCACAGCATTGATAAATGCCTTTGTCATTTGCTGATACAGATGAAATGTAAAGTGTATCATTAGCATTATTCAAAAAAACTTTAGTATTAAATAAAATTGGTTTTCCATTTTTGATCCATTTCAAATTCTGAATTGGACTTCCGTTTGACTTGCAAGAAATTGATGTTTGCTTTCCTGCATCAACAGTAACAGATTTAGGTTCCATTGAAACAGAAAAAGCTTCTGCAATAAAAAAAAATATTTCGTGTTGCCTAGTACAGCAGTATTAAATAACAAATGATATTTTAACGTACCAGTTACAATTAATTCAGTATCAATATATTCTTGGCCGATGTAATTTGATGAGGTGCACCGATAAATCCCACTATCAGTCAACTGAACATTTTTAATTATCAAGGAACCAGAAACTTGTATTTTTCGACCATTTATTCCAACTACCCCCAAATCACGCAATCCTACTCTTTGCCAACTAACATTAGAAAATTGAGATAAAAAAAATTAAGAACATTTTATCAAATTACAGTACCATCTAACCTTGTATTAGCCGCTGGATTTGCTTGCACTTCGCACGGCAAAAACGCTGTCATGTCTTGCTTAATGGAAACCTTTTTTTCTGACAAGAATATTTTAGGAGGAATATTGCCTTGCGGTTCTGTATTGAAAAATATTAAACAAGTAAATAAATTTCATTTTTAATTGTTATAATTTATTAATTAATACCAGTGGCAAACAGCTTTCCACTCATTGTACTTCTCACCGTTTCACCGGTAAGCCGATTGTAAGTTTGGCAGTGAAAACTAGTCATTCCATCTTTCATATCAACATCCTTAATGAATAGCTCACCAGACGGCATAAGGCTATACTTTGAATCTAATGGAAATAAATTTATTTATATTTAACTCTACAGCAGACATTACTTATTTCAGTTTACTTTCATCCATTTCTGCCGAGTTTATAATAACCACCGAATCTCGAATCCACGCAGTAACATTAACGTACGATATCAAGAAGCTTGGAATGTGACATCGCATCACTGCAGTATTTCCCTGAATTGCATATACATCATAAACGTAGACGTCATACGGTTGAAGAACAACTACACAACATTACACAAAACATTAAACAATAAAAAAATACAAACAAACTTTCAATCAATTTACCCGCTTTAACTTGCACATCTTGGCTCACAATTGTACCAACGCTATTAGTAGCAGTGCATTTGTAAACAGTCGCATGAACATCTTGACGAAAAGCCTCGGCAGAAAAAGGTGTGAAAATGATCTTCCCAGCACCATCCACCAGACGAAGACCGCTGACATTGGTCACAGGAGTGTCATCTTTCAAATACCATTGAATCTTAACATCTGGTTGAAGGGATTTGCATTCGAGTGATCCACCGGTCGAGTTGGAAAAATCCACGACAGGTGGTGGAACAGATTCAAATATTGGAATTGTGTCACTGACATCTAATAAAAGATAAACTCTTAAAAATTAAAATTTAATTACTACAAAAGCGCGTATTTTAAACTTCAACATGTGCTCCAACATCCGCTGGATTCCATTGGCTAAAGCAACCCTAGCCTTAGACAAGTCCCCCATGTGAAATTATTAGTGCCACCTACCCTGTAGAATAGAAGGGGAGAGCAGCAGAAGGCTGATCAACAAACACGCTACACGGAAATTCCCTACAACTCCCATTGTGTTATTAACACGTGGGATGAGCAATCCACTCGGACAATTGCTTGAATTCGCTATTGATTTCACGCTTCGAGCTACTGAAAACTGGATGCTGTAAAAGGATTGAGTTAAGAGGATGATTGACGATTCAAAAGTGAAATGAGTAAGCTAAAGAAACTAACCTTGTTACGAGTCAACACGAGGAAACCCTCTGCGCAGTGGACCGATCCTGCAACCCTATAATCAAAGAGCGTGCGGCTTCACTGCCTAACCATACACATCATTAGTTATTATATTGATGCACATAATCGAATCAGTTTTTTGTTTTATTTATTTACGTTTTTAGTTATTTAAATGTTTACAGATATTGCAGATATATTTGCATTAATTTTATATTTATTAGAATTAAATTACAACTTAATTAATGTTTTCCCATGAGTGCAGTAGTTGAACGTGTGTCATTCTTTTTTCTTATTTTTAAAATAAGGTCCGGGTAATTTTCCTTGAACTCTCATGCTTGTTAAAAGATCTCTTGCGTGTGTATAGCCGATATCCTAAAACTGGGATCTGTTATTAAGGTTTAATATGGGAAATCTTTTAATGCAACCTTAATTTCTTCAAAACTGCCAAATTCCAATGTTTCGAAGTTATTAACTGGTGGGCGAATGTAATGGAAACTCTCGTCTTGCCGCACTTTCTCCAACATTCGCACACCACTTGCCAAAGAAAGTCTAGACTGGAGATCAGGAAGACTTGGCACCTAAGTACATTTAATTTTTAACTTCTATATCCCACTACGTACATTTTTATCTGAAGTAATTAATATTCAGTATTTTACCCTATTTTACCCTACTTTCACATACCTTTAATTCTTTGCCCCACGGATTGATCCAGCTGAACAGTACTCGAAATCCAGACAGCGAATCGCCGAAATTTGTGAATTCCGGTTCGTCGTGTTTACTTACATCCACCGCTAAAATGGTCTGCACCCGTCCTCGATGTTGCATTACATCAGCTGGTAAGATATTTGTATATCCGCCGTCCAACAACATGTGACCGTCCAGCGGGTCACACATTGGGGGTAAATAACCCGCGAGCGTCATGCTTGCACGAACATATCGCCATAACGAGCCCCTGTTGTGAACTCTGTAAGTGCTGTCTGTTATGTCTGTGGACACGCAGAAATATGGCAGCCACAAATCTTCAATTTGAATGTCGTGAAACGCTTCTCGGATTGTGGCATTGAAGCTTCGTCCCGTTAAAAGGGCAACGGCTGGGAATGTGACGTCAAATATTTGCCAAAACCATGGCGACAATGTCTATAAAATATAGAAAAATTTGAAGTAAAACTAAATTAAATTGGAAAAATTTTTACCTTTGCCCACTGACGAGCTTTATGTAGCATCATCTGAATGTCGTTATGTTCCATGCACCACACAGCACCCATCATAGCACCGATACTAACACCACACACCATATCAATGGGAACATTATATTCGCGCATTGCTTGAATAATTCCCACATGTGCCGCACCTCTGTAATAAATGTAAAGTTAATAAAATTCACAAAAATCCACTAAAAATGCTTTACCTGGCTCCACCACCTCCCAAAACCAGTCCAACTGATGTTCCAGTTAAAAATCTCGCGAGTCGAGAAAAATCTGAATTTACATTTGGAGTTATTTCATACATTCGCAAGTACATTTCAGTCTAAAATAAAAAAATCATTTAGTATTCTGGTCGCTGAAAGTGTTTTTTCCCCCGATAACCTCACTTCTTTTTCATGATCGCTAAAAAACATGTGCGCTGGACATCTAAGATGATGATGAAAACAACACCAATTACGAACTGCGAGCCAGTGCGCGGTGTTCCGAGGTTTAATCGATCCATCTCTGTGTAAAAGGACTAATTCCTTCTGAGTCCGCACGGCCAAATCGTCCAAATTCTGCTCCATCTATTTCGAAACTAAAACTTAAAAATTTACTAACAAAAATATAATTTCTTTTCAAACTTTCGTGAGACTGGGATTTGTGTCTGCAAATGTGACTAAGAGTATTATATCTGCTTGGCGCAGACACCGTCGAGTCCAAACCGTCAAGTCGTAATCACATTGATAAATAACTAATTTATGTTTATCTTCTTGTTGACCTAACCAACTAGTCAAACGAAAATCATTGTTTTTATCCAATACGTTTGACCCTAGTGTTGACAGAACGTAGTCTTTAGTGAGCCGAAGCACAGATGCTATTGTAAAAGTAAGGAAAGCGTGTTACTACTCAGTAATTTGTATTTAAATATAAGAGATATTAACTTATAGCTTTAATTGAGTAATAGAGTTCAGTTGTAAAAGGCCCAATTGGAACTTGATTGTTCAATGGCAAAACCACAACAGTGGAAAACGTAACTAAATTGGGAAGGCTGATATTGTCCATTAAAGACATGCTAGTTGGGAGAAGGCCAGTTTGACTAAGAACTGAGTTGCAAACAAATTATAAATGGAATAAATAAAAATTAAAAAGCATTTTACGAGTTCGTGGCATGCTGTGATGACGGGTCGTGAGTATATCCATTCCCAATTTACGCATCAGATGCTGCATGGTCTGCAAACACAACATTATAACACTTCACTGTCATTCAATAATATGTTGTTTTTTTTACTCCTGGATGAAGAATATTGATCGTATTCAGCAGTTCACCCGGCATTTTAACCAATTCTGTATCCCTTACTGCCATAACAGTAGTTGTTCGTTCTTGCTCTGCCAACATTTCAGCCTAATGATGGAAAAAATGTTACGAATCAACTAAATCTACAGTAAGTTGTTTTTATGTTAGACAATTTAAATTGACACCAACAATTCCAACAAGATCTCCCTTGCCAAATTCCTTAGTGATTCGTCTTCTCTGTTCATTGTGCACCACAGATCTCAAGCGACCACTGAGAACAATATACATTACGTTTGCACTCTCACCTTGTCTAAAAATATAAAAATAAAAATGTATGAATAATTAAAACATGTATAAATCAGTTTTTATCACTACCTATATAAAGATTTTCCAGACTCCAACATGGTCCAATCTAAAGCAAAATCCACTTCACGTACAAATATTGAAAACCGCTGTGCAGTTAGTGCGGCAATATGTAATACAACTTCAGGTTTTTGACCAATTAACCTAATTCATAAATCAGAGCAAATAAAACTTTTCTTTTTCGACATTTTTATCTCACTTTTGCACGTTAAAGCGCGAAATAACAGCTACTTTACTCGGTTGCTCAGCAGTGATGGTCAAAGCAACCTTTTCTCCCGAAATGACTGACATCCCACCAACAGCCTCGTTTTCCAGAGCCACAAACGTTATTGGTTTAGAACCGGGTGTATCGGATAAATACTGCATAACAATTAAGGGACCTTTTATAACAAAAATAAGCGAAACGTCCTGTGAAAAAAAATTGAAACAAAATTAAAAGTTCAACAACTTAAGATGTAATAAATCATGATTAACATTATCGGAACTATCGCGCAATATGAAAGTTCCAGCGGGAAAATCTCTAATTTCAATCTTGCTCTTGAGGTCGTTTTCACTGTCCAACCCTAGAATTCGGCTCAAGTATTCTCTCGCAAGCGCTCGGTAATTAGTAGGAACTGGTGCCACAGAAATAACTTCTTCTTTAGCAGTGTCTAATTCCTCATTCGAATCGCCTTCACCTTCAGGTTCTTCCGTGATAGTCACACTTTTGCCCAGATCAGCAAGCAGCGATTGGCTGCGCTGCAAGTTCTTGATTTTGTTCACATTTTTAGTCTCCATTAGTGGATATTCTGCAATGTAAAAATGTAATCGAGAACTAAAAAGCAAAATTTAATTTTCAAACCTTTTATTGCGTTAGAGATTTCTAGCGCCGAGCGAGGACTTTGTAATAATTGATTAGACGATATCGCCGGAGCCGGCATAGATGCGGTAGATATTTTAGTCGGAGGCGGTGGAGTGGTGGGTGAACTGGATGATGGAGAAACACAAACTTGACACTGACTGAGCAAACGAATATCGTGGTCTTGTCTGACATGTGGAAAGTCTTCAATTTTGAATGTGGCAACCATTTTCTTTGGTCTATGAAGCTGACAAAATTCATTAATTTATGTTAAAAATAAATAATTCTGAAATGTTTTCCACTTCTTACTGGGTCGACCAATTCCTCCGACATTCCCATGTAATGATACAAAGCTGTGAGATTAATGCGGTGCAAACGAACAGCTATTAACTGGACCGATTGAATCAACAGATCGTGTCGCTGATGCAGAAGATCACGCAATGCAGCTAATGGAACTTGTAAAATCACTGTATCCTGTTCTGCCTTGCCCCATAGAGCTAATGTATGAGTTGGTTCACCCTTTAAGCACGTAAAATGCTCCGAAATTTGACAAAGTTAAATTATGATTTCACTATTACCCTGACTATATCGATGTAGCTTAACATCGACGCTACACAATCACCAGATCCAACTACTTTTAAAGTCAATTCTGCTCCATCCTTAAAAATAAATAAATAAATATTTTATTCGAGATAAAAATAAATTATAAATTTAAATTTTTACCACTTGCATGATGTACACGCGTAATTTTCCTGTGTGAACTATAAAAATAGAGTCGTACAGATCACCAGGCTGAAATATGAGCATTCCAGCTTGCACAATTCTCGATTTCATGGTCTTGCACAAATCCTGAACAAGAGCGTTGTCAAAGTTGCCAAACATTCTGAAATAATAAATAAATTTATAAGCTCAATTTTTTAACTTGTTTACCCTAACTATATTAAATCATCATTACTTAATACTAGCTGCAAGCAATTCAGGAATCCTCAGTTCTGATTGCTGTGGAGTTCCAGAATCAACAGTATCAAGATATGCCCGTGGCATTGCATCTTCGGGCATCCTGTAAATACAATTTCAATTTATTTAATATTTACAAACTATTTTCAACTCTGATTACGCCGTATCTGAAGTCGATTGCTGAACATCCCGTCCCAATAATCGCATGATCTAATAAACAAATTCAATTCATACATCGGATTATCACTACTAGTTAAGATTTTTATTTTGATTCTTTTTACTTTTTTCCACAATCTACGTATAACGTACACAACTTTTTGTATCGGAGTAAGACGTCGTCTACTGCGTTCTAATCCCAGCATCTCAGCAAAGCATGTTATAACTATAAAAATTAGAAAGTATGGTAACTTTTGGTTTTATAATTGAAAAGTGGGTAAACTTACTCCAATCTATCGTTCGCTGTATGACATTCATTGAAACAGTGGCAATAAAAAAGGCAAATATTGTGCTGATCAATGATACCATGATCTAATAATAATAATACATTAATCGCGTATTAGCATTATAACATGATTCGAACTTACATCGTGAGTTGTTTCTCCTTCATGTTGTTCAGGAGTTTCAATAAACAACCAAGAAATTAGTTCGTCAAACATTTTATATCTAATTTTTAAAATAAACTAAAGACTCAACGTATAGCATCAGTCAGAACACAAGCACTTTGTTTTATATCTGCATTCGCATAACATTATTACAACATACAGCAGCACACATTGTTATCATTGTTTACATTTATCCAATAATAATAATAAAATACAAACGATTGTTATCAAAATAACTTACTCGCTTATTTACAACTGAATAATTACAAAAAAAAAGTCCAGTTATCAAAATCAGGTTGCCTTATTTTTTTAAATACAAAAATAAAAAAATTGGAATGTATCATTATTTTAAAATAAGAAACAAGAAAATTTAAGTTCTCTATAAAATTTCACGATTATTTTACTATTTTTAATTTCTGAGTTTGTACTGAAAAAACCTCTTTGAAACAGAATTATTGATTTGACGAGTAACGTTTGAAAGTGCAATTCATTATTACAAAAATTGTAGCAAAAAACTATATACTTTGCTAAAATATAATTTCAAAAATTACCACTGTAAAAGTGCTTTTGTCAAAATCATGAAATTTGTAAATATTAGTGAAATAGCAATTGGCATATATTTCAATATGGAATAGAAACAAACCGATTCCATTTCTATTCACGTTTCAAAATGTTTATAAATAGCAGTAACATATGTCATAATAGCTTGCCAGTCTGGACGTTCGGTCGTTATCATGTCATTAATGTTCTGCCAAAATAAAAACCAATGAAAGAAATAAAAAATAAAAAATTACAAAATTCAACTAACTCACCAAGTTACATGGAATGCCTACGGATTCCGCAGCTCTAAATGCAACAGTAAAGTTTCTCCGCTTGTTTTTGGCATCTAGCTCGTCGTACGAAATTTTATCAGGCAAATATGTATGCAGTATTGCGCAAAAAGCAAGACCATCGTTCCAGCTACTGCTGAAGTTTGTAATATCAATTCCCTGAAAAAATAAAAAAAATTAGTAAATAAAAAAGTAAATATGTAAAATGTTGTGTAAGTTAGAATTACTTTGTATCCAACCGTTGCATTCTGACACCATTTCAGCAATGCATTTCGCTTTGAGCCTCCACCTTTGTGGACTAATGAGACGAGCGGATCTTTACGATCCAGAATTTCACTGTAACTGCTTCGTCTCATCGGATCCAGTTTGTTGGTTAAGATGGAGATCGGACTAGAATGCTTTATGCTGTCGGAATCCTGCCCATTCCCACCTTTCATAGGAATGTCGGTAATTCGCACAGACTTCGATTCGGGCGTCTGTTTACTTGGCGGTAGCTTGCTGTAATATTTTGTCGAGTCGTTGCCAATGTATTGACTTTCCTTGTTCGTTTCGGACGTGACCTTAAATGACTACACAAAAATTACAGTTGAATAATAGTCATTAAAGTTTAATATTTATTGACAACTTACTTCATTATTTTCGTTCGAATCGGAGATGCTCGACCCACTTTTGTCGCCCGCATTTAGTTTGTTGCTTCCTAAATTAAAATCTATTTATCAATACCAACTAAAATTTCATCCGTTTATGGTATTTCATTTAATTACCAGAATTCTGGGCCTTTGCTTGTTTCGCAGCATTTTCTATCGATTCGATCACGCTTTTAACACTCACACTCAATGGCCTCGATTCTCTCCGATTATTACTCGCTGGCAAAGACATTTCTTGTTCGGAGTTATTCGAAAGATTCTCCACGCATGCCGATTGAACATTTCGACGATGAGGAGTCTTAAATGAAAAATAATTATAAATTTAAAATGTAAACAAATATTTTTGCAAGATATACTTTATGTTTCTCCAACTCTGTATGAAGACTAGCAATTCTTTCCCTTAAATGTTTATTTTCAAGCACAAGTCCTTCTAACTCCTCCTGTGCTTCTGCTTTGAAATCGTTTGCCACACGGACGGTCATAAGCAAATCTTCTTGAAACTGCTTCCATTCTTGCATCTGGAAATTTAAAAATAAAAATTAATCCAAAATTCAATGAAAAATAAATTTCTCTACCTCTGACTGATGAGCAGCAATCGTTTCGTTTAACTTCTTCTCGACATCCGCAACCTTTTCCGAAGACTCTTCAACTTTATGCTTCAGTTCGCAAATAGTGGCTCTGAGTTCTCGCTTATCTTCCAAATGGCGCTGACATTTCCTTTCCAACTCATGAACAGATTCCCTAAACACACTAACTTCTGCTGATAACTTTTCTTTCTCGGCATTCAGTTGGTCAATATGAAATTCCATCTCGGAGACTTCTCTTTTTGCATTGTCTGTCGAGGCCTTCAGTTCCTCCTGAACGTTGGTCATTGCATCTTTCAATCTGGTCGTTTCACATTGACTAAAGGCAAGTTGCTCGGATAGTACAGCTGCGTGTGATTCTAAATCATCTTTCTCTTTTCGTGCGTTGTCAAGGAGTTCATCCAATTCAGATTTATCAACAATTTCACGAGCCTGGTTGAGTTCGGACACCTAAAAAATCAAAAAAAAGGTTCAGCTTTATTCATTTTTTCAGATAATTATACGTTAAATGACCTTGATTCTCTCATTTTCCAACTGAGTTTTTGTCCTGGACACTTCGATTTGTAAATTATCCTGTTGTTCCCTACTTTCAGCCAATTGTTTTTCCAAAAGCCGTTTTGTATTATTAGCACTATCGATATTCAACTGCATAACAGTCAATTGTTCTTGTAACTGAACCACTTCCTCGTGATAACCACGCGCTTCGTCTTTGACATTTTCAAGCGTTGACCTTAACTCAACCAACTGTGAATTTAATGTCTCCTTATCATCCCGCGACGTCTATAAAAATAATAAAAAGCACCAATTAATTTTTTGGATTAATGTAAAAAAATTTGCTAGTGTTACTTTTAATAATTCTAATAACTTTGCTTCTCGGTCGCAAGAAGAGAGCTGAGAATTATTGAAAAGCAATTGCCGCAAATTGTCGTTTTCGACGCGACAATCCTCTAATTTTTCTGTCTGACTGCATAAAGATTCCAACAAAACAGTTTTTTCTTCAGCTAGATGCTCGTTTTCCGCTTGCAATTCTGTCAGCTGATCTTGAAGATCTGTTAATTCCTGAAGAGTTGCCTGAAGTTCTTCGTTTGTACTAAATAGATATAACAAATTATGGAATAACGTTTTTAGATACTGTATATAAAAAAAAAATTAAAAAAAATAGTTACCTGTAATGTGTTTCTTCCATTTGTAATATGCGATCTTGCAAACATGCGACCGACATTTCACTGATGCTGCTGTTACTCTGTTTGTCCCAGTCGCAAGTTGAAGGTAAAATGCACTCCAATGTTTCAGCCAGATCTTCAGCTGTAGGATCACATTTCGGATTCTGATTTCGCATGCCAGCCTTCAAAAAAAATTTATCATTTACTGTTTTTGTTTTTGTTCAATAAAAATATAATAAAATGTACTGACTTCAGAAAAATCTGAAATGCCGGAAGTATTTCCAGCTTCGAGAAGCATTTGCTTTTCATCGTCAGAAAACGCTTCTGGGTTTATCAACATTCCAAACGATTTCAAGTCTTTGACCAGCGATTTTGAATCGTAAGTTGTATCTGGTTCGTCTGTTTTACCATTTTCACCCTTGAAATTATCGGATAATGTTAAACTTTATTGTTTCCGCGTTTTTATGAATTTAAGCTCATAATTACCTTGAATTTTTTCAGTTCCAGTTTCAGTTGAGCGATTTCTGTCGTTTTTAATTCCAAATTGTGAATTAATTCCGATATTTGTTTTTCAAAACCGGCTTTCGATTGAGGCAAAAGCTTTTCCTTCTCTCGCCCACTCTCCATTTCGCTTTACTGAAAAAATTAATAAGTAATCAGAATTAATTTCCGAGTAAATTTGATTTATTTATAATTGTAAATGTAACCAACCTATTCCGTTGGAACTTCAATTTACATTTCTATCATTGCTCGCCCTTTACTCATACGAACCCGCTTTAATCATCATGTAATTATTTCAATCTGGCATATGGGAATGTCGATACAACAGATTTAAGTTAACTACCACCTTCGCCATTA
>JAQFZP010001722.1:0-17416 GCA_034695745.1 Geophilus truncorum
GTTTTCACGAGCGTCATCAAAATCATCGAAGAAAACATTCCAAATGTAAAAAGAAATGATTGAAAATGGAAATCGATGGAAGTGAAAGATTTTTGAATTTTTAGCTGCTGACCTTGAATTTAACCGACAACAAAATAACGTTTGAACAACTACGAACTATGTCCGGGAAATTAAAAACAGTCAAAAGTCTTTTATTAGGAGGAAATTACGTAATTTAAATTTTTTTTTAATTTTTTTAAAATAGAATTATAATTTTAATTTTTTTTTTTTTTTTTTTAGTTAAGAAGTTTAAACGACTTGGATTCAATTCGAGATTTACCGCTACAGGAATTAGTTGTATCACGAAATCCTATGTGTGATAGTAACAAAGACCAAGCGGCATTTGTTAGGTAATATTTCACTTGTTTTACAGTTGTTTCTTAAGTGTGAAACATTGAGTTGCGATGTGATGTGAATGTGATTGACTTGGGAAAATAGTTGTTTACGTTTTATGTGATTTAAATTTCCGTTTTTATGGCTAAAGTTGTTTAGATTGTGGCACGGAACGATTTTATTTGTGGTTGTTTTATCGATTATGGTTGTTTTATATAGAAAATATAAGATATTGAATGCCACTATAATGTAAAATAAATTTTTTGTTGTTCAAAAGTGCGATTTCGAGTGAAAATGGTTGAAATATGGTGTAATGTGGAAAAAAAAATTTTTATAAATATATTTATGAAATTCAAATTTTTGATAATTTTTTGATTAATTTTTTTTTTTATTATTTTTTTTAATATAAGGGAAAGAATTTTGCAATTTTATTTTTTATTTTTGTAAAAGTAACAAAATCTGCATCATAAATGTGGAGAATTTTTAATTTTTTTTAAAAACTTACAAGTTAGTGGTGGTTTTATAAATGTTTCAAAAATATAAATTTTTTTATTATTTTGTTTACCAAGATGAGTACCCTGCACTGTACCCTGTTCTCTGCCAGTTTATCACGGTGTGTTTCTGCATTTTCCTGTTGTTCACTACAATGCGATGATTCTAATTTCTACATTTCACTTTTCCCTCCCTCGTGTGACGTAAGAGGTGACGAGGCACTGGTGTAAGAGTCAGGCGATATAGTTGCTGGTACAAGTGACGTAAAGTGACAAAATTGATGACAAATATAGCGACTATATTCAATTTTCACTTTTAATACTGTTAACAGTGACGAAATATTACTTACCATATTAACCACAACGGGAAATTTGTTTTTTAAGACGCAACAAAACCAATGTTTAGTGAGTTTTTAATGATTTTGATGTTTTTTTTTGGGCAGTAAAAAATAATTTCATGATTAAAAATGGTTTTTAATTTTAAATTTTAATTCTAAAATAATATTAAAAAAAATAATTTTTACCACTTTTTCACCACTTTAAAACCAAACTCGAAATCGCCATTACAAAATATAAAAAATTGCAAAAACCGCCGTGTATTGATAAAAATTCCAACTTTTAAGATTTGTTCAAAAGCCACAATTTAGCGACAATTAGTTGAAAATTACCGATTAAAAATTAGACATTAATGCATGTTCCATATTTTAAATGTTCAGCTTTAATTTTACTTAATTAACAATGAAATTAATGCAAATTTTGTAACGCATTCACGCTACTTCAACTGCTAATGATGGCGTGGAGAGGCCTCGGAACCGTTTTGTGTCGAAACGTGGCACAGATGGAAGCCAAAGGCCTCAAGTAAATTCATCGAATTTGTTCCCACAGTGCTGTTCGTCAGAAGTTTCCAAAGGTCGTTCGTTTGGTGAGTTAAAATAACGAAATGTAAAATAAAAAATAAGTTAAAATTGTTATTTTTATCAGGATGGTCAAGAATTACCCCCGGCTTATGGATTTGATGTCGAACCGGAAACGATTTTACCAACTTCTCAAGTAAATAACATTTTTGTCGGCTTTTTGAAAAAGTTTTTTAAATTATTATTATTTTTTTTTTTTTAGGGAAATTTTTTTACTAATGAAGCAGTTCGTGGAATTGTGCCTCAATTTCTCGAGCAGTAAGGAATTATTTGGATTTATTTACGAAAATGGTTTTTGTTTATATTTTGTTTTTGTTTTTAGGTATTTTACTTTTTACGATTCCGGCGAGCGTAAACGACTACTTCCTGCCTACCACGATCAAGCGGTGTTTTCGATGAGCGCCGTATCATTTTTGAAGTATGAATTACTACTTAACTTCTATTCATAATTTAATAAATTTTTAAATTTATTTTTTTTGGAAGATAAATTGAAATTTTCTATTTTTTACGTCCAAAAACATTCTAATATTTTATCCCTAAAACAATTTTTTAAATTTTTTTTTAGGGGTGGAATGTCAGCTGGAAATACCAGTTCCAATCAATTCATGACATACATCCACGAAAGTCGAAATCTCCTCAAAGTGACTCAAAGTCACCGTCGCCAGAAACTACTACGTGAAGGAAATATCAACATAATGTCGTACTTATGTCAACTACCGAAAACACAACACGATCCCATGTCGTTTTCAATAGACGTGCCCCACTACTCGGTAATTATATATATAATTATATATATAAATAAATATTTTGAAATTTACTTTTTTTAACCCTTTTCTCAGAGTTCTTTGATGACCGTCTCCTGCAGCGGGGTTTTCAAAGAAGTAGACAGCAAACCTGCCACACCTATTCGGGCGTTCAGTAGGGTTTTTATTCTGGTTCCTCAAGGATCCGGATTCTGCATCACAAACGAGATGCTTTTTGTGACCCATGCGACTTCAGAACAAGCAAAAGTAAGTTTTTTGAATTTTTTGACGTGAAATTTTTAATTAATTTTTTTTTTGAATTTTTAGGCTGCATTTAAAGTTCCCGCTCCCACTCCTTCTCCAAGTCCAGTTCCTCCGTCCTTGACCTCAACTCCAAATGTGGAGCAGCAGGAGCCGATGGTGCTCATGTTTTCGCAGCAGTCGGGAATGAATATTGAGTGGTCTGCAAAGTGAGTCAAGTCGATATTAAAACTCAAAAATTCTAATTTCTAAATTATCTTTACATTTTCGATATAAAAATTAACATTTCTAATTTTCTTTAGGTGTTTGGCCGACAACGACTGGGATTTTGTGAAATCAGCGAATGTTTTTCAAGAGTACAATGTACGAAAAAAAAATTTAAAAAGTCAAAGAAATTAAAACTTTAACCCTTTTTTTTTTTTAATCTCTCAACAGAAAAATGGACAAATTCCACCCGAAGCATTCATAAAACCAACATGAACCTAGATCTAGTTTTTAAATGTCATCCACTGTTTTTTTTCTTAAAAGAGAAATCTCACCATTTTTTTAAAGCTGTAAATAATATTTAAGAGTTAAATTGTGTTATGTTCATAACGCACTCTTAAAGTAATCATGAATTTGTATAATAATAATAAGTAAAATTTAATAACACGCGTATGTAAAACTAGTATTTGTTGACTTTTAAAGGATAAATTTAAGTCACGATCTCCTTGTATTCCATAAAGACAATTAAGACATTTAATGTGTAGTAAAAAGATTTATTATTTTATAATTAAAAACTGACTCAATTTTTATCTTTTTTCACATTTTTTTTTAATGTCCAACTTTTCCCAGACGCGTGTCGGTCTTAGGGTTAGCGGTAATAGATTGAACAGCTACAATGGCTTCATTGATTTTCGTTTGTAAATCACGTAAATCTTGAATGTATAATAATCTTAGGATTTTTGCTGCTTGGTTTAACACGTAATCCCCTGTATCGAAGCCCAGATCTGACTCTTGAAGAGGAAATGGTTTTCCTTCTGTAGATGTGTTGCTCATTTGTTTCATTCCTTTCGCTGACAGTTGTTCGGTGATAATTCGACGAAGCGCCTGGAAAAGTTTCAATATTTTTAAATAATTTTAAAGGATTCAAGAAATTTAAATGTGAATCTACACATCACAAACAGTAATTAATATTTTTTGACGCGTTAAATTTCAAACGGTGAATGGATTCTGGGAATTCTGAGAATTTCGGAACTAAATACCGAATCAATCACTGAAAAGCAACGAAAGCATTACAAAACAATTCCTGCTACAGGAACAGCAGATTTCATGACGTCATAAATCACGACAGCTCCCATAATCCATTTTCCTTTTGACATTCACTTCTCGCCAACATTTTTTACAAATTTTAACGTCTGAAAATCATCTGGCAACGATTAATTATTGTTTGTGATGAGTAGATTCATATTTAATAATAAAGTTTAATTCACTTGACCTTTAACTTACCCTTAATGTTACTAAATGATCTGGATGTTTACTCATGCTAATCAACTGTGCGACTGAGTTAACTCCCTGTTTGAACTCATCGGAATTAACTAGAAATAAAAATAAATTCTAATTATGTGTTATAAAAGTTTTTTTGTAATTTTAAACGAACAATCTAGATTATCTAGTGGATTTGTCGATACAACTTGAGGTATCGCCAATTGGTTGATATTTTCAGCTGTTTTTTCCTTGTATTTCTCAACTGAAAATCAAAATAAAATTCTAGATTTTTAACTTTATTTATATATTCATTTAAAATACCATTGTCGCTATATTCAGCGCGAATTGCAAGTCCCAAAAGCCAATCAGTAACTGATGAAACGTCGTTTACTTCATACGGACATCCCAGATCTTTCAAATACTGTTTTAGAAAAATAAAATGTTTGAGAGTAAATTTTTGTTGTTACTTAATTTTTTGTTTTTCTAAATTACTTTTTTGAAATGTTTTGCCCAGTCATTTGCAGTGATGTTTTTAATTTTGACTCTTTCTTCTATTTTATAATGTCGGATTTTTTGGTCTTCGAGCCACACCATTAAAGCACGAAACTCCTTTACGTCTAGAAAAGAAAATTTGAATTAATTCAGCAATTTGAAAATTGTAAAATATTTTTTAGATTACCATCTACGTTAAAAGAGTCCGAACTGTGAAAATCTAGAGCTAGAAGTTTCCTTTTAAACATTTTACACTCAATTTTTAGATGAGAGTTTGTTTACGTCCTGATTATGGCCGACTACAAACTACGGCGCTTTAACTGTCAGAAAAATTGTTAAAAATTTCATAATTAAAGTATTTTGTGACTCAATAATTTCATTTTTAGATTTTATTTCTATTTTATCAATTATATACACGCAAAGTGCAATTTTAATCTTAAATTTTTCTATTTTTATTGTCCTTATTTTAATTACCGCTAGATGGCGCAGTGTTTCAAGCCATTTTCCCAAGCGCTGGTGTTCAAAATCAAACTTCAAATCAAGAATTTTGTGTTCACTCCTGTCCAGGTAATAAAATCATTAGTAGAGTCACACGAAATACACATTACATTACGGTAATAAATTTTAAGAAACTAAACAATTTTTTTTTCCACCATTAGTCACTGAGGAATTCAAACGGAAATAACACGAAGCGAAAATCAATCGTGGCCACTTCGATTTTATTTCAAACCAAAACGACGTCTAAGTTAAGTTAAGTTTTTCTTTATTCAAAACATGTATCAAGATTATGTCATTGATAAGAAATTTAAACAAAAAGTGGTAAATATGTAAAATGTTACTCATTTCCGTGTATCTCTACTGAGATAAAAAATGTAACATTAATCACAGCAAAAGATAAAACCTTAAAAAATAACAACTCGAAATTCAACAGTAATTAATATTTATTATATAATGTGTAGTTTCAAAGAGTGAAAATATGACAACTTGACAACTTTTTAAATCACGGTATAATCTGAGCATTTTTAACATTGAATTCAAGCAAGGCACAAGTCTTTCACTACTCAATTCTTGACGGAATTTCTGCACAGACCAAATCTGAGCCATTTTCATCCACAAGTTCGAATTTTATGGTAACAAAAATCTAGAAAAAAAAATAAATTTTATTTAAAATGAAGGTGAAAAAATTCAATTTGTAATCAGACCTTTGGATAAGATGACAAAATACTCATTTCTTTATGGTAATCGTATTGTTGATTCGACTTCAACGGACAGGCGAGTCCTGCATTTTGGCACGCGTCTGGTTGAGGTAGTGGAAATGGAAATGGAACTCCACCAATTAATCCATGAACAACTGCTTTAACTGATTGCGCAGCTTCATCTACGAAAATTTAATAAATTAATTCCAAGTTACATTTTACCTTTAAAAAACACACAATGTTGAATTAGCCTAAAATCCAACAAAATTTCATATTTCACACAAATATATTACTCGATTGAAACGCTATTTTAATCGTGACATTTTTTCCCGATGGTAAAATGCACACATCACCACACGGTGGAACCATTTCTACATTTTTCAATGTTCCTGTTTTGGACCCTGAAAATAAAACAAAACAAAAATAAATCAATAAATGTTTTAAGAATTTTAAAAATTATTTTTCCTTACCGCAATCGCTGTATGCATTAACCGAACTTAATTCAAGGCAAAATGCAACTATAGTTACACAAATATACACTAAAAGTTTCTGGTACATGTTTCCTGCTCTAGTTTTATACCAAAACTGATACCCGTGAGTAGTTTAAAGGGTTTGTCGTTGCAGGTCTTGCGATTATGAGTCAGCCACTTATTGTGGGTGTTCAAAGTCCGCCCAATTGATACGTGAAATAAATCAACACGTAATTGGTCTAGATTTCTGTCGAACGACGGTTTGTGACCGTAAATCCTTTTCCAGATAGTATTTCAAATACTGGATGAAGGTATTGGTAGTTGTGAATGTTTTTCTAGTGTTTTCAATGGTCTGTTACTAAGCGCTTGGTTTTGAATTAGTGGCGCCATCTACGGTTGAAGTTTAGAACTAGATTTTTTATTGTAAAAAAAATTGAAAATTATATTTTGTGATTAGGGTATTTATTTCTTGAAATTTATATAATTTTCGTTGGAATTACAACACAAACTAAATCTTGCCCTTTGTCATCGACAAGTTCAAATTTAACATCAGAATTCACCTAAAAAGTAAAAAAAAAAAATAAAAAAAAAATTAAAAGTTGAACCATCCTTAGCTTATAGGGAGATAGGTGGAGATTTTGAATTTTATATAAGCGAAATTTTGCTAAAAGTAGTCTCTTTATTTAACCCTTCCATTACCTTCCATTACACATCATGATAGGGAATTTTATTTTCGATTCAAGATAAATATTTTTTTTTCTTGAGTTCATGCATATTTTAGTAAACTATGTTTTGGCTAAATTTGGTATAAAAAATTATTAATTATAAAGTTATAGCCCTTGCAATTTTTCTGTCCTTTAAAATCCTACGTAGCTATTTTGATTAGGCTAATTAGGCTAATTAGGCATTAGCTAATGAGGGATTAAAAGTTTCAGTATAGGTGGTTTGTTTATTATTTGCATTTGTGTAAATCAGGTTTAAACTGGTTTAAATTGACAATTACACTTTTGACGTAACATTTTTTTTTACAATTAAATCTAGAAAAATCACAAAGTTTTGCCTAAGCCAACTATTTACACTGAACTTTATACATGTTTAAAAACTCATCTAATGTAACTACCTCGTTTCAGTTTTTCCTCCTAAAAGAAGAGGTCAAGCAAGAAAAGAATAATCCTGATTGGTTACTTATTTAAATTATATCATAAACCTATATAATAAATTAATAATAAAGGTCTATAATTATATCGACTCAGGCAGTCCCTGGGTTACGAACAAGTTTCATTTTTGAGTTCGTAAGTCGAATTTGTTCGTAAGTTGGAACACATATTTATAGCTCATATTTAGCATGTTTTCAGTGTTTTGAGTTGTACAAAAATGTCAGCTCGTTTGCAAGTGCGGAAATTCGTGGGTTTTTTTTTTTTTTTCATAAATTGTTGGTTCTTAAGTCGGTTGTTCGTAACCCGGCGACTGCATGTATTACTGTATTATTATTGACTAGCTCCGAGGAAGTAAAAATCGGTATACTTTTACCTATTGCTGGTAGTATAACTTATGCATAGATTTTTGTGGATTGGCAATGGAAGTGTTAAATAAGATAAGTCGTTAAAGTTGTTTTTCTAAAAATTGGGCTGCAGTTTTAGAAGTTTGGGAAACACTAGTTTGTAAAACACGTACTTGAGGAAACAATTCCAAAATGGGCAGATCGAAATGGTATTGGTATTCAGTGTCTGCTTTCAGTGGACAGGAAAGGCCACAATTTTTGCAACCGTTAGAATTGGATATGTGAAAAGGCACATTAATGCCCAATTCTATTACTTTTCCATGAATCTGAGTTTTCACTGATGCTGTATCCTGCTCTGAGTAAAGTTAGAAATTATAAAGTTGATTGGTGCTTATACCATATTTTCTCTACACTGTAAGTCTAAACAGTTAAAATTAAAGTTTTTTAAGTGTCTAAAGTTGAAACCATTTTCTAGACAGTTGAGCAATCTTCAAATAGACTAATGCACTGGACAAACAAGTAGCATCTGTTTGGAATCTAATTGGAATATAATTCGACATTAAGCCGTCAAAAAATACTATATTTCAGACAGCGTTGACTTCATAAATCTAATACAGTCGAACCCCGATGTAACAAACTCTGGTGTAGCGTAAACCTCGTTTTAGCGTAATTTTCTATTTTTTTCCGCAAAAGGTTGGCAACTTAATAAGTTTGTTTGTAATGTAGCATCATTTTTTAACCAGTCTGAAAAATGATGCTACATTGGGGTTCGACTGTGTATAGCCTGACATCTGACTTGGAGTCAAATTTAGACGTTTAGATTTACAGCGTAGGTGTGCACGGGATTCAATTAGAATGCAGGTTTCAAGTATAGTACTGGAGCTGGAGGAAACACTTACAAGTAATTCGGTGAATAGTGAGCAATTATCATCATTAGAGGAAATACTCTATTTTTCAATTTAGAGGCATGCACTTCTATAGATTTCGTGGGTTGTTTTCTCTTCTTGTCAATTTCTTGGACATTTTTATATCAAGGGCGCATGCATTGTTGGGGAGTGTCCATAAATTACATCACGCAAACAAAGCGAAAGAGGAGGGGGGGGGGAGAAAATTACGTGATGGAAAGTGACGGAAAGTGACGAAAGGGGTAAAGGGGTTGATTTCGAGAAATATAGTACGTTGTGTTTGTTATTGTGAACTTGTTATTTTATTGCATAAGGTATTTCTATTAGCTATTTTCGCGTGTAGCTGGTTAGAAAAAGTAGTTTTAAATCCAAAAACCCATTTCTTGGTGCATTATTGTGAAAATTGTACAAAAAAAAAGTTGATTTTTTCAAGTATTATAAGAAACACTTACTTGATTTAAAAGCTACATTGATTCTGATGCTTTTTCCTCTCGGTAAAGGACATTTTTCATCACAAGGTGGCTCCATGACAACCTTGACATTTTCAGCTGTAACTGAGCCTGTGATAGTATAAACATGTTAAATAACAAGGTAAATTATGACAGCACATGGTTACTCTTACCACAGTCAGTGATGTTTACTTCAGCTTGGCAAAATCCAGAAAAACAAACAATTGCTGCTATCCAAATAAATGGAGTCATTTTTACATTTAAAGAACTGTTGCTGAATTGAAATTAATAATTATGAATTCTCTTAGAAATACAGTAGAGCAAAAGTTGATTTCAATTTGAACAGCTGGTGAGTGGGATTGATTTCAATAGAGAACAGACTTTTGAGATGTAATAAAAGTTCTCCTTTAATTAGGCTTTATATTTTTTATGAGAATATGGACGATTATTATAATAAGAATGAAAAGCAAAAAAGTTGAGATTACACGATTTCTGGTTTTAAGTAATTTTTTTTTTAATTTTTGGAAAATTTATTACAGGTTGAACCTCGTTATAACGAATTCCTTGTTATAACAAACTATCTTACAATCCTGTCTATGTCAATCGTGTACTAATTCGTCTCTATAACGAATTTTCGTTATGACGAACCAATTTTTCGGTCCCTTGAAGTTCGTTGTAACGATGTTTGACCTGTACCACATTCAGGGATATTTACCTCAGGTTGACGTACAAGTTAGATTTCTATGATTGATTGATTGATTGTTATGATAATAACACCAAACAATCATCTTACAAAGTTGTATAGTTTCCTTTCCTGAAATTATTTTAGGCACTTCTCAATATTTTGGGAGATAATTGCATGCGAATTTTTATTTTTTCTAGTTAGTTATAAATTTGGGAGAGTTTACTTCAATGTAAGCCAGATTAAGTATGTAGATTGGAACTTAGTTGTAGAGTTTGGTCTTAAAGTCTGACAATCTGTGATGGACAAGCAGAGAATCTCTCTTTGTTATTAATGTTGCAAAGCATAAGCAAATTATTTCAATAAAAAAAAGTGTATTACAGCCAAACAATCAATACTTGGCAGTATTATTTAGCACTAGGTTTGATAGTAGTACTTATAGATATGAAAATATAAAACATTTCAGATAAGAGTTTTATTGTTGGGTTTTCCACCATTCCATAGCCTTCAAGCTGTGCAGTCTGGTTCTATTGTACGGTACGGTATACTGTATATATATTTTTTTAATTTTGTGCCTTTTGTTTAAAACTGGAATAAAATGAAAAAGAAATGTAATTATTATCTGTAACTTGGATTATACAGGATGCCTCAAAAATTTATTGCATCTCAATATCTAGTGAACGGTCATACCTAGGAGGATGGTGTCTTAGGCGTTCGTGACTAATGTTGGGATGGGCTATCCAATAGGTGACCTTGTCTTTGACAGTAAAGTCATCTTCATAGTCATTTAATCTGTAACTTTTAAACGTAAAAAAATAAGGTGAATTGGAATGTTACGGAGCACCCTCTAATTAGTCTAAAAAGATTTACTTCAACCATTGTTACCAACATTTTAATAAATTCGTAATCATGATTGACTCGCCTCTTTGCATCACTCACCAAATACCACACGACTGCACAGCTTGAAGAAAATTGATTCCTTTTCAACAATTGATTCTTTTTTAAATGTTTTTATTGTAAAAATAATTAAAATATGTATTAGTCTGTTTTTAATTAGAATTGTGGCATTTATACATAATTTATCATGGGACATTCAAATCTAATATCTGTTAGGTTACCGGTACTTACAAAAAAAACTTTAATTAACATCGCTAAATTTCCTTTTAATGGGTCACATTTCACGTTTTTGAACAACCGCTTATCGATTACTTGGCTCTGACCAATCCTGGAAAGTGCGGATAACTTTACAGTGGTTCACGTGGGGTGCGACGCTTCATTTCGAATAGTTTCATGCCGCTACTGTAATCCTCGCATGTCTTTCTTTTTATCAGTCATTCACAAAATCGGTTACAAACTAAACAGCGGACTCGAATATTTACGCGTAAGTTATTAAGATTAAGTCTATCATAAAATTTTCATGTTTTGTCGAAATTCTCTGCTTTTTAGTGTTAAAACTTGATACCGAAATTCTTTACAAATACCAATGAAAATTGCAAAATTTCAACACTAGGTGGCTGCAGTTGTCATTAACGAAGACTGCATTTGTTCGGCTTTGAAATTCTTTCGTGATTTATTGCGTGTTGTAAGTTCAATTCGGTATATATTTGTACAGAAAAACAAATGCTAAGTCCCATCGTACATTTCAGTTAACATCAATCAAATGGACATGGAATCACCAGCAGAATCAACTTTAAAATCAATTGTCAATTTAGACGTTCCGAGTCTCCAGGATGTTGTACTTGTGAAATGTGCAGGTGCATTATTGACCTGGGAGTTGATTTATTACCATGACAAGAAAACTTCGGTCAACTACATACTTCGCAAAAAAATAGATTATCTCCGAATTCCTGACAACATCAAAGAATTATTGAAGCTGTTAATCAGTGACATGCGATCTGAATTAGCAAAATGGGTTTGCGTGGTTAAAGCTAGAATTCCATTTGAATTATTACTACAGAGAGTCAGTGAATCAAACGTGCTTCGTTTAATTATAGCAAACACTAAGTGGACAGCGCGAGGGACAATCGACGCTGCCGAAACAATCAAAGTACTTTTACGACTGGAGGAATTACCGATCGATGTGAGATACGAAATGGCTTGTTACTTTTGCGCGGAAGAATCAGTACGCGACATCTGGCAACAACTTTCAGAAGAAACAAAAAACGCTTACAACGACAGTAAATGTCGTTACGTTCAGTTTTGGACCAAAATTATGAAAGGTTTAAGGATCGACAAAGAAAGCGAAATACCTCGCATGTTTAATGTATTTTATGATGTAACAGCAGTGAAATTTTTTTCACCGATGGAAAAACGAAACAAATATGCAATTAGATGTTTAAGTTCGGTTCACTGCTGTTATGGTGGTAAGGCCAATGCAGAAGTATTCAGGTTTTTATTTTTGTTGATGGAAGAGGATGAACTAATGTCTTACTTAGAGAAAAATTTTGATATAGTAGTAAATTACTGTTACCCTGATTGTTTATATGGCCTTAAACAAATAATTAAACAAACAAATAGTTTAAGTATGTTTCATAACGTAGAAAGATTATTACGCACAACTGCTGAAAAAACAAATTCGTATTGTGGAGACAAATACAAAGGGTTTTTTACATTTGTGTGGAAGAATCTTTCGGATTTAACTCGATCCCAGATTTGTTCTTCTCTGTCGTATTCTACTATGTGTTCCTTGTTGTTTTGGGCGGGAGATTTAAGGAATTTGGAATTATTATTAAGTGGTGTTAGTGAAGCAAAAAGGTGTGATTTATTGTTTCAAATAGTTTTTGTAGGTGACGAAAAGACACATCATTTATATAAACGTTATTATATGCCTTGTTTCTACGTAGTTAAAGGCTGGAGTTGTGTTGAGCGTGTAACTGAAAAACTAGTGTCAGATGCAAACGAAATTTCCAGTTTGAAGCTCAAGCTTGTTAAACACGTCAAAGAGATATTTACTTATTATAATTTAGTGACTGAAAGAAATTGGAAGGACTTTGATAAGTTTTTGCTTTTTATTTTTTCATCTGAGGAGAAAGTTAAGAGTTTTAAACGAAGTTTGGTTTTGGATTACGATAAAGTGATGAATGTTCGTTTCGATGACGTTGAAAATTACGTTGAGGTTTTTGATGAGTTTTTACGTTGGTGTCTTGAGAGTGAGAGCGAAAGAAGTGATTTTAAGAAGCTTTTTGTTTGTCAGAATGACATTGTTATTCGGGAAATAGTATGGGAAATGTTCGGTAGAGGAAGAATGAGTTTTACTGAAAAGATTTTTAAGTGGGCCACATTTACGGATGAAGGAATCGTGTTTTTTAAAAAACAGATAATTGTTTATACTGATCATTTCTTGAAAATATTACTTGAATGTATTTCTGTGAAAAAAAGTGACGCCATCGATAGATGCTTGAAATGGTGTTTTTCGAGTGCTGATGAAATTGATAAATTTAAGCGAGAATTACCATTGAAGAAAAATTTTGCTATATTTATGCAATGTGACGCTATGAGGTCAACATATGAATCGTATGATAATGAATTGAAAATGTTTTTAGAATTTTGCTTGTGGGGAGTTGAGAAATTGAATGAGTTACCTCCTTAGGTTCCAAAAAATTAAAAACGGGAGTAAATGGGATGATGAAGTTGTGTGGGAATCAGAAATGGATGGTTATTATTTAAAAACGTACCTGGAAGAGGATTTTAAGTTTTATAAGTTAATTTTGAAATTATATTATTCGGAAAAAGAGTTGGAAAAACTGAAAATGAATTTGTTGCTTTTTGATTTCGGTGTTTCGTGGTGCATTCGTTGTATGAGTTATTTATTCACTAGAAGCAGATCTGACATTATTGACTTCGAAATACATTTTGATACGAATAAATCAGAGAAACTGTACTTTAAGATGTTAAATCGAAACAAAAATAATTGTAAGTTGTATAAAGAAATGATTGAAAAAGTGCAATTGCCAGGGATAATACAAGAGTATAAATTCATTTTTTATGAGTTTTTGCAATTATAAAAAAAAAGTCTAGAACGTAGAGAAAAAAAGAGCATCATCACTACTTCTAGATAACATTAGAAACTTTTAGCTGGTAAGATATTATTGTTTGTATTTTCTATCTTGGGTTAATTATTTGTATTGTAAATTGTGATTAAACTAATTTAAAAGTCACATTTACAACATGTTTTTTATGATTTTCTAGACAAGTGTCTAATTACTGATTGATGTTAATGTTATTTTCAAACTTTTTCATACTTTTATTATCACTAAAATAGAGATAAAAAATTGTTTTTGTTTTTTTATTGAAATAATCCTGCCGCAATGAATGATGTATGTTATTTAATATTAAAATGTTGATATGAGAGTTGTATTTTACTGTAAAGTAATTCAAGGACAGACAATTTGTACAAGAATATTTTCTACTCATTGTTTGTCTAAAAAAACTGTAAAACAATTAATAAATGTACTTTTTCCTCTCACTTGCTGAAAATTCTTGCTCATGGGTATGGAAGATATGGTAGTTATTTAGCAAATCGTATTCGATGAAAATTAAATGGATTTTATCGATTAAATTTATAACTGGACCACGTCTACCGAGGAAATTATGCGGTTTTTAATAATATGCAATTATGTATAAATGAAATTTTTTTCAATTAATATGTTTTATTGCTCAGCAACATTTTATTAGAGATAAAGAAATGCTGTAAATTAAATTGTACGAAAATATAATTATTTAATGATGTATCGTTTTACAATTTAATTACATTTAAGCAAAACTGAATCAAAAAATAACTAAAAGTAAATATTGCACATTAAAATAATTGTAACATATGTATTGCTTATTCACATGTCAAGTGATACCATAAGCAATGATTCATAACGCGACTCGTTCTCTGGACTCTGGCAAAGGCGGTAACGACTGACTTCTGGACTCTGGCATCATTTGTAATTAATAAGTTTTGCTCGAGTTGCGGTAGTCATTTCTCAAAGCTCGTTACATTTCTAATTCCAATATTCACATTTGTATCTTCAAGTTTTTCTCGTGTTTGGATATTTGATTTGCTTTTTCCAGTATGAATCAATTTATTAATTTGTGTCTGTAAAATGACAAAATCGACAGGTGTTAACATTATTTTTATAGATGCTGATTCGAAAACATTTAAAATTTATAATATACTGTATAGTATTCAATCAGTTGGTCGTAGTTATCTTTTACCGCGAATTTGCATATTTTAATCCGAATGTTGACATTTGATGTTAAATTACATTTCTCAGCTACAATATTTGGAAAACTGCAAACCAAAATGAAATAACAAATTCCAAATTCTGACGATAGGTGACATTACTATGTAATAACAACCGAGTCAAAAAAACCTCGAAATTCAAATTCCGACATTTGTTGAATTTGTAAAGATTTTCAGAAATTTGTAAGATTATTTGATTTATAGATATAAATTTATAGATGTATAGATATCTAGAGATTTGCTGTGATTTTTTTTGATTTTTTTTTAATTATTATTTTTTTTTTATTTCTTTTATTTTTAAATATTTGCTGATTTCTGACTTCAATCAATCTTCAATTTGCAAGTGACAACACTCGGACACGCAGCACTTCTAAAATGCGCTTTTTGGACTTGTGATTCTACGCTTCATTCGCATCATTCCAAATTTAAAGTTTTGTTGCCACGTTTTCAATCTACAGCCTTGCTGCAAAATTTCAAATTTAAAGTCTCGTTGCCATCAATGATCCAGTTTATGAAAAAGTCGATTTATTTGAAATTCCTCTCACTATCAAGAAGTTACTGTTTCCATTAATTACCCAAATACAATCAGAAATAGTAACTTGGGTGCCACGAATTGAATTGCGTTAAAATAAGCGGCGAAACTGTTTCCAATTTCTAGAATCTTATTATAACAAACATTCGGTGGACTATAAGGGGAAAATCGACACCATTGAAACGATCAAAGTTTTTTAACGAGTAGAAGAATTACCTTTCGCCATCAGATACGAAATCGCTTGTTACTTTTGTGCAGACTACTCTGTATCCGCCATCTGAAGTCAACTTCCGGAGGAATCGAAAACGGTTTACAAAAACTCCAATAAGTCGTCCAGCGTGAAGTATTGGACCAAGATGATGTAAGGTCAGAGGACTAATAGAGAAACAGTAGATCCTTCTTCGTTTGACAACTCTTACGAGCAAACAGCTGTGAAATGTTTTTTACCGAACGAAATAAGAAAAAAAGAAAGAATGAAAGAAAGAAAAGGAAAAAAAGAAAAAAACAACGATTACACCAATTGCTGCCTACTTTAAAACCTGATCGGTTGTAAAGTTGGGGTCACGTGATTTGGTTTTGTGGTACAGGAAAAACCTTCCATCTTCATATATCTACTATATTCACTTATAATAACTGTTTTCTAGTGAAAAATAATCAAAAACCGAAAAACAATTTCGATTTCCTTTCATTTTTAGTTAAAATTTTATTTTCGAGACAAAAAACGTGTTTTACCGTACCTTTAAAAACTTATTCATGTGTACAATGTACTTTTTCAATTCAAAATACTACTTTTGCAGCTTAAGAGCAGAGCGAGATTTCTTTGCTTCTTTACGGCATCGGCGCCGGATACCAAGGTTAAGTAAAGATCAACGTTGCCGGATACAAACTGAACTGAACAGATTCTGATGTCTTACTATTGGTTACAATGGTGATATACAAAAATAACGCCATGTCGCCAACTAACAACCTAAATCTGCAATTTAAAAAACTTTATACTGATTATATTTTCTAATAAATTTAAAAAATAAAAATACCGTTTAACTTTATAAGAAAATAACTGTTTGCAATGGAGTTTCGAACGTGACTTTCCATCAATTGCACTTTCTGTACGCAGAGCACTCGACACTGCGCAATGGTGGCAAGTGACCGAAGAGTGCCGAAGAGTTCGTTGGTCATCACTCATTCGGGTTATGGGATTTTTATAAACAATTTATTGGATTTATAGTTTGTTGTTTTTAAATGTATAATATTTAATATTTTGTGTATAGTTGTTGTTTCTGTTTTTTGCCACTAGATTTGATTGTTTTGCACAATATGTATCATATAAAAAGGTTTTTTTATGTGCAATTTATACAACCCAACCCCAAAAGTATTCGCCCACACAACTTTTCTTTAACAATTAAAGCAAAAAACGCACAAATCACTATGACAAATGCATTAATTTTTTCCCATACTTTGGAATATTGTACGATACTATTAGAAGAAAATAGAAATTAAAAATTATCAAAATCTATCAATAAATAAAAAAGTTACAGCAAATTAAAGTTATGCACCTTGCATCAAAAGTAATCGCCCGGAGAGCTGCTCCTGTCAGAAATATTCGACCAGCCCCTTTAGAATTTTGTCACCAACTCATGTTAAATGTGTAATTTTATTCATGTTGTAGTAATTGTTGTTTTAAGATATTTTATGTAAAAAAATTGGTCCTCTA
>JAQFZP010001723.1:0-17413 GCA_034695745.1 Geophilus truncorum
TCCTGCTTGAAAGCAGTGGGCGCCATTTTGCCCTTCACGAAAAAAACAAACACCCAACGACATCTAACGGCGAAAGAAACAACTATTTTTATAAAAACTCAAAAACCCAAAAAAGTGTTGTTTCCAAAAAAAAATTAAAATTTATTACTTATTGGAATGTTTTAACTCTCACAATCAATGTAAACAGTAAAATTATACTTTGTAAAGACATATTTTGTACATTAAAAAAAATCATCCAAAATTTAATTAATTTTTATGTAAACTCATAATTTCATAAAATTACCTTTTCCAAATCAACAGAATCTATAAACGAAACCACGTAAAACTTATTGCTAACAATAAACCAGCGATATAAAAGTTGATGATGTACAATGAGATGAAAAATGACTAAAAAAAATATACGTAATTACATTATTATCATCATATAAAAATTTCTATGGACGGATTATGATCTACAATAGTGGAATGTCGTATATAAATACTTAAGTGCACTTCCCAGACCTTTAAAACAATAAATTACGCAACAATTTGAGTATTCGGTTCTAAATAACCGTAGTTTAGGCTTAAGTACAGAAATTCAAGGCATCGGTGGTGTGAATAAATAAAAAAAAAATACTTAAATCCCTTAAAATAATAATAAAATGGTGTTATTTTGAAGATGAAATTGAATTTTTCTCCACTAGATGTCGTTATATAAGTCTTTCTTCAGGTGGGGGTTTCATCACGTGACCTAATTCAACTCGCGAACCGAACATTTCCTGTCTACTTGGACTGTATGTTCCTCTTGTAGCTCTCTTCTTGCGCGCCATCGTGAAAAACACGGTGACCACAACAGCAACGATCACGAGAACTATCGCTATCACTAATCCGAGAATTAAGGCTAAGTCGTTCGGATCAATGTCGGCCGTCACAATCTTAAAAAAAAAAAAAATTAAATTTTTTTAAAGGTAAAGTATAAAAAAAAATTAAATCATTATTTCGACATTTACCTTGTCTTGGCAGTGAGTTCCAGTGAACTGATCTCTACACTCGCATCTATAAAGTACCGGTAAGTTTTCATCACTTTGACAAAATCCGTCGTTTTTGCAGAGATTTTCGTTTGCAGTTAAACATGGATCTTCGTGTTTACATGTTTTCCCGAAAAATTGTTCTTGACATGTGCAATTGAAAGATCCGTGAGTGTTTTCACATGTTCCGTCATTCTCGCACAGTTCCTTATCCTCGCATTCGTTTTTGTCTTCTTCGCAGTTGCTCCCTATGAATCCTGGGTAAAAATAAAAAAATTGACAAGATTAATTTCTAATTTGTTTATTGATTAATTTTTAATTTTTTTAGCTACCGATTGCGCAGTCGCAGGTGTAGGAGTTTATTTCATCGGTGCACGTCCCGCCGTTTTCACAGGGATCGCCAGCACAGTCGTCGATATTAATCTCGCAGCGAGAACCCTTAAATCCGGGGTTACACACGCAATTCACAGTTGCGTGCTCGGGAACATTTAAGCAGACGCCGTTGTTGCAAATTCCCAATTCGCAAAAATTCTTCTCCTCGCTACAGTTGCGGCCGGTGTAACCATCGGGACAGGTACAGGTGAATTTATATTTCATGTGGTCATCGGATGAGTGACAAGTGCCGCCATTATGACAGGGATTGTGGTCACAGGTCACCGAAACCTAGAAAAAATATTTCAAACATTTAATTTGTCGAAAATTTTAAAGTAATAGTGTCATGAAATTTTTTTTATTCCACTATAACTTTAATAAATATTTTTATATTTTTCTAATACCAATTCCTCGCAGTTGAAACCGGTGAAATTACTATTGCAAAGACATTTATAGCTGCCAATTGTGTTTTCGCATACGCCGCCATTCATACAAGGATCGCGATCGCATTCGTTGATATCTCGGTCACAACTAAAAATTGAAAAAAAAAAATAAAAAATAAAAAAACTCAAATTCAGAAATTTTTAACTAAATTATGACGTCATCAAAACTCACAAAATTCCATCAAACCCAAGTGTACAGATACAATTAAAGCTGCCGGGAATGTTCACACAGGTTCCATTGTGACAATCAGTGGTCAAGCATTCGTCGATATCCTCTTCGCAGTACTGTCCACGAAAACCTTCACATGTACAATCGTAACTCGCTTGTGGCGCTGAACAATTCCCGTTATTCAAACAGCGATGTTGGAAACAGAGGATACAGTCGTTGTTGACTACATTCTTGATGTCTTTCACACTGAACTTCTCTTTACTCGTGTTATTCAGCATTTCAGCATCGTTGAAAAAGGGTAAAAGGATATTTTTGATCCGAAATTCGCGTAGGCAGCCGCCGAAACGACTCGTGAAGTGTCCGCCAATCTCTACGTTGCTCGCTAGCAACTTCCGGAACGCATCGCTGACGCTTTTGTTGAAAATCTTCACTTCGTTGTCGACTTTTAATTTGATTTCACTCTCCTCGAAATCCATCTTCACGTCGTGCCACGATCCATCGGTCAAATTTTTAGATGCGGTCAAATCAACGTCGAAAACAGTCGCTCCGTTTCGTTCCTCTATCAGCTGAAATCGCGTTTCTTTTAGATAAATCAAAACCCTCGATGCAAGGGTTAAGTTAGTCGCAACTAGAATCAACCCGGGACGCTGCGATCTGTAACTAAATGACATGGAATCGATCGGTTCGAGGATATTTGATGTATAAGATACGAAAGACGTCTCTCCGTCAAACGTTGCATTGGATATACCTAAAAAAAATAATAAAATAGAAATTAATACTCCTGTAATAACTCCCGGGTATAAAAAAAAACTTACACTCGTAACCGTCACTCAAACTCCTGCACTCGGACGATGCTGGACACGGGTTAGTGAAGCAGTAATCGACCAAAGAACAGTTTTTTCCACGGTAGCCCTTTGGACATGCGCAGATGTAGTCGTTGTAGGTAACAGTGCACGCAGCTCCGTGTTTACAAGGGTTAATCTTGCAAACATCGTCACTCACGACTCCTTTTAAAACAGAAGAAATAGTAACGTTGTCTATTTTTGGTTCTGGATCTAGTTCTGGATCCATCGGAAAGAAGAGAACCATTTTATCATTCACCTAAAAAGAAAATAAAAATGTTTAAAATATTTTTAAAATTAAATATGGGATTTATCATTTCCTACGCAATTTCACTGGATTTCTCCCCCCCCCCCCCACCCAAAAAAAAAAAAAAAAAAAAAAAAAAAAAATTAAATTTTAGTCCAACTTGATATTTTTATAATTTTATCGATATTTTGGAATTTTTTTTTATCAAATTTTTAGTTGTGTAAAATTTAGTCTTTTTTTTTTTTTTTTTTGCGAAAATTCAGTGAAATTGGGAAGGAGATAAATAAACCCCATTAAATATTTCCTTACTCTCACGTCCTGAAGAACACCTTTGAGTCTAGTTGTGGTCAAATTCGATGACTCAGAGTCGGAATTTCTATTATTTACTTGTTCAATCACTTCTGTGCTTACAAACGGTCGACTTACAGTCACTTTCTCGTTACTGTCGGACGCAAAAGGTGTAAGAGCCACGAAATCCGATGACCCAGACTTATCCGTGTTGTCCGAGTCGTACCACATGGGTTGTTGTCTTTTAACGCGTGTTTTATCCGGTAAACTGCCCAAATATAATTTCTTCACGTCAAAATCGACCGTAAGTTCAACTGTTTCGTTAAGAGCGACGGTGTTGTTGATTGAAAATAAAATATTTCCAGTTTGGATGCCGAGTTTCATGAATTTCTCGACTGATATTTCGATTAAGTGGTTCTCTCCGTTGTCGATAGGTGTTTTTAGGGGTTTATAGGTGTATTGTTTGTTGCTGTTTTTGATGAAGAGTCTCGGGAGTCCGAAGTGAAGGTCTAGAGCCAGAAAGGTGTCGTCCGATGATGGATGTGATGTTCCGGAGTAGAAGATGATTCCGGTGTTTTCTCGAGTACGGATAAAAAGGCTTATTTTGATGTTGTTTTTGAGTTGTTGTGTTATAGGTGAGGAAAAGGTGATCGTGGCTAAACTTGTTGTGTTTTCGTAGCCAAAAGTACCTGGTGTATAACCTAAAAAAAATAAAAAATTTTGTTTATTTATTTATCGGGTAATATGTGATTCGTGGTGTTAAAATTTAAAATTAAATTTTTTTTTTTTTTTTTAAATACTAAGTTCCAAATTTAGACACCAGAGGGAAACCAATTTAAAAAATATGTTAAAACTTTAAATTTGAAATAAATAACATTTTTTAAAAATACCAAGTACCAAGTTTAAACACCAGAGGTCAAACCAGCATTTTTGTTTTTTGTAATTTTGAATTTTCTCTGAATTTTGATTTTTTTTTCCATGCAAAAACAGAAAAAAATTACAGATATATAAAAAGTTAACTTTAGTAAAGTCTTAATTTACTACACTTATCTCCCCTTAATACTATTAGCACAAAGCCAAACAACAGGTGCAATCTTCATTTCCTGTTCACTTTCACCACAAAGCAAACAGAGGTAATGTCCTCTTACCACCGGTCAATGACCTCTGATGAAACAGGAATGCAAACAAATTGTAAAATAATTTCAACTTTAAAAACAGAAAAAAATAACTCAAAAAAAAAAAAAAAATGAATTTTACAAAAAAAAAACATTAAAATAACAAAACTTACTATAATTGCACGCAGGTCCCAAAAACGGTCTTCGACATTCACACTGAAACTTATCCCACAAATCCGTGCACGATCCATGTCCAGAGCACGTATCTTCGAGACACTGCTCCTTCCGTGGACATCCTTCGGTCACTTTCCCTCTCAAGTCACTCGGCGCCACCAACTTGTCGTTCACAATCACGTCTTCCAAGCACCCAACGAAACCCCTCTGCGCCACGACCATCGTCGACGAGGGTTCGCCACCCATCACCAAATTCTCGAACCCCCAGTCCACAGCTCTGGTCAAATTGACCACTTTACTGTCCGCCTGCAACTGACCGTGGACAACGACAGTTACATTCACACTCTCCAACTCCAAAATCACGTTATTCCAACTACCACTATTCAAATTCTTTCCAAACTTTAATTCTTTAGTATTTGAACCGGTCGCACCCACAGTGACCACTAACTGACCCCTGTCTAAAAAGACACTGTAAAAATTATCCCCATTCTGCGCCACGAAAAGAACCCCATCGGGTAACGTTGTCCTGAACCGAAATCTTAATTTGTGACCAACCGGTCGTGACCGGTCCGATCCGATCCCAACCGATCGCGACTGGTCATTCCTCATGTCAAAAGTTTGCAACACATTCCCGACAGATCGCGACCGGACTAAATTTATGATGACCGGTCGCCCGGTGAGACTCATGGTCGTGACCGATTCGCAGTGTCGCCCGTGGAACCCGAAAGAGCAAGAACAGTTATAAGCCTGTTCGTGTTCCCCTACGAGATATTGGCGACACGTGGAATTATTCTCGCATTTATTATTAACGCAACCGGTCAAGGGAACGCTGCAATTTTTGCCGCCCCGGTCGTCGGGACAGTCACAAACGTAATCGCCGATCGTGTTCAGACACGCAGAACCTTCGAAACACGGGTGGAACCGGTCGCACTCGTCGATTTCGAGATCGCAGTTGGCGCCTTCGAAACCAGAGAGACAATTACAGGTGTAGTTGTTGATCTGGTCAACACAGTTGCCGTGGACACAGGGGTTCGAGGCGCATTCGTCGATATTTTCACTGCAGTTAACCCCTGCAAAACCAGGGACGCAGTGACACAAGTAGCCGCTGGCGTTCTCGTAGCTAAAGGGGTGTTTGAATCGACCCAGGTAGTCGCTGGCGTACATTGTTTCGTTAGAGAGCTCGAGACAGAGGCCACCGTTCTCGCAGGGGTGATCGGCGCATTCGTCGATGTCGATCTCGCATCGTTTTCCCGTGTAGCCGGCGAAGCAGTTGCAGGCGAAGTCTTTGATTTGGTCCGTGCAGGTGGCGTTGCTCACGCAGTTGGCGTCGGCGCAGTCGTCGATGTTGTATTCGCAGAAGTGGCCCGTGAAACCGGTGTCCGTGCAGTTGCAGGTGAAACTGAAGTGAAATATTTGAGAATTTGAGAATATATACAGTAAAATTTTACGATTTTTCGAGCATAACTTTCCGCTCCTTAAATAAATAAAACGCTTACGCATTCACGTGATCCACGCACTGTCCCTCGTTCAAACACGGCTGCGATAAGCATTCATCTATATCAACTTCACAATCATTTCCCGTGAACCCCGGAACACAATTACACGTATACGAATTAACGCCATCAACACACGTAGCTGAATTCCTACAGGGATACGCGTCGCACTCATTTATATCGACTTCACAGTCAGTTCCCGAGTATCCCGGCGCGCAGTCGCACTGGTATTTATTCACCATATCCCGACAGGTGCCGCCGTTTAGACATGGCGCTGAAAGACACTCGTCAACGTTCATCGTGCAATTTGTGCCCGAGTATCCTGGCAAGCAAAAACATTGAGGACCTCCACTTATGACCCTACAAATGCCATTTCCGCAAGGTGACGGCGATGGACACTCGGCGCCGTGATGTTGGTGCTCGCATCGGTCGCCCGTGAAGCCTTGTGGGCATTTACATAAGTTGTTTTCGCACGTACCGCCGTGCAGACATGTTTGGGAGTCGCACTTCTTGGCTTGGTCAGCGCAGTTAGGTCCGGTGAATCCTGGTGGACATTGGCAGTCGTAGGATGTATCCTAAAAAAAAAAATTGATTTTAAATAATGAAATAAGCCTAAATTTCGTTAAAGGTCAATTAGCTGAACTGGTCAATTATTAAATGTGAATTTATACATGTCATAATTGTTTTGTTATGAGTAGATTCATATTTAATAATAAATCAGTTTACTTGACTTTTAATTAGGCCTAATTTACGTGATTTACCAATTCAATACACGATTTATTCGCTGGACATGGGTTTGAGTTGCAGAAACCGATACTAGACTCGCATCTTTGACCTAAAATCAATTTAAAATTTTATTGTAATCAATTTTATTATTTTTATATAATTTCTTACCTGTGAATTCCGCACTACACTGACACGTAATTTCGTCATCGGTGATTGAACACGATCCGTTATTCGCACAAGAAGTAGAGTTACATCGAAGAGCATTGGCTCGAGTATTCAACGGAATTTCACAATTCTTTCCTGACCATCCGTTACATTCACAATGATAGTCGTTCGTCTGGAAAATTTATTGCACCAAAACAATTAGTTATAAATAATTTATAAAAAGAAACAAATAAAGTGAATTATTTATCGATTAGTCATTTGTTTGGGAAATTACGATAACATACAAGTGATCGTAATTAAACATTAAAAAAAAAGATTAATCACGAAATAATTCATAAACAGTAAATTTATCGCTTTTTATTATCTAAAATGATGATAATAAATTAAAGATCAATCTTTAACGTCATTTTTTTTTTTTAGAAATTCAAAAATTTCGTTTAAAAAATGACCAAAATTGATACGAAAGTTTCAAATCCTTTTTAAAACAAAAAATTCCAACAAAAATAAAAATAATTCAACAATTTCAGTCATCAGAAAATTCAAAAAATCATAAAAATTCCAAAAATTCATCAATAAAAATTCAGGAAACCGCCACTAACCACTTAAAAAATTCAAAAAATACCAAATTTCCTCATTTGCCAACCAAAAAAAACCACAAACTTACCATTTCCCTACATAATCCCACATGTAAACACGGGTTCGGAGTACAATAACCGTCAAATATTTCACAATTCCTTCCTGAATAAAATCGCTGGCAATCACAGGTGAATCCATCCGCACTCGCAACACACCTACATATATAAATAAAACATAAAAATCATCACAAAACCAAAAAAATAAAAAAATTACCAAATTTGACACTTACGTTGCGTTATTCAAACACGGCCGCGATTCGCACTCGTTAAAATCACCTCCACACAACGGATGTTTCAAACCGTTAGGACAAACGCACGAAAACCCATCATTCTTGTGTCCACTACCCACACACGTGCTGCCAAACGGACATGGGTTACTCACACAACCATCAACACACCCTAAAAAAATGAAAAATTGGAATTTATAATTTTTTAAAAAAATAATTTTAAACCATTTTTGAGTTTTTTGAGTTTTAAGACAATGGCTAATAAAGAGAAGAGATGAGTCACAAGGTTAACAACATCGAGCCCTACCTTAAAATTCCTACGAAAACTGTGTAATAAATGTGCATTATGTGCTTTTGGGTCGTGATTAGGTGTTATGTGATGTGCTGGACTCACCTGTTGTTGAATTGTCACCGCATTCGAATGCCATCATTAGGGCGGGTTGGAAAAGGAATAAATAAAGTTCGAGCCGCATTGTGTCGGGTGGATTTTAGAATTGTACTGATCATTCCATTATTTTTCACTGTTTTGATGTTACTCCCCACCTGTTGTGACCGATCGTATCTAATGTGAAAGTTTTAGAAACTCCGTCCCGAGTCCCGACACAATGATTGAGTGAAGTGAAGCAAAAATGTGAACTCGATGAGGCCACTTCCGCCACTAGGTGGAGTTTTTACTGGTCGTTTTCTAGATGAGTTGTGCGTTAACAAGTTGACTGGGAAATCTTCTATCTAAAGTGAGGTCACAAGTTAATTAAAAGAAATTTATATTTTAAATGCATGTTATTGTTAGTTTAACCAGTGGATGTTTAAAATTTGCAAAATTATTTTTATAAGTTGAAGAAAAAGTTAGAATTTTATAGTTTGTTATTGGTAAATATTTGCCACCAGCTGGCGCTTGCTCTCGGTCGACCTGGCGATCGGACCTAGATAAACCGTGGCGGGTTTTTCGAAGTGAAAGGTTAGTTTTAGTTCTATTCAGATAATTAGTTAAATACCATAATTATATAGTATACATACAAAAAATAATTACTAAGAAATAAAATATGAATTTTGCAAAAATTTTTGAAAAATAAAATTGCAAATACATTTTGATTTCCTGAAGTCTAACTTTTGTACTGTTTTATAAATCAATTTTTAATATAAATAAGCATTTACTAATTTAAAAAAATTATTCATGTATGTTTTTTTTTAATTGTCACTTTTATGATGATTCCAAAAAAGTTAATATTTCTTAATCAATATAGTGTACAATTTAATAAAATCCACTTTTTAATCTTTGCTTATTTTCTTTCTATATTCAGTAATAGCTCTCCAAATTCTCAGCCATCTTTTATGAAGCCCTTGCAGCTATTTCCAACAATTTTAACTATTGTTATTGTTAGGGAAATAATAAAAATATGTTTTTATGGAAATTAGAGTGTGTCTACAGAAAAGTAAAGATCTGTTTATAGAAATTGGAGTGAGTTCTTTTTAAAAGTGTATAAGAGAAGTGGAATGTGCGAAACAAAATGTAACATTACATTCTATCCAACTAGATAACTAGTTAACAAGATGTAACATTGTAACAAGATGTATAATATAACGACATTTTTTGGGCGGTATCTAGTTACTGTGGATTCTACTGTAAATTCAATAGTACAATATAATTAAAGTGTCTAATGATTTTCTTAACATACAGAAACAAGTGAACTAAAACTCAAAGTCAGTATAACATGGCCAAAGCTTCATCATGACTCAACAAAGCCTAATCATGATTGGTCTAGAGTTTAATTGTTAGAATGTGGAGTGATAGGCGCGAGATGTGGCACTTTCCACTGACCAATCGAAAGCCTTGGCTCTTGGGACTTGTTATATTGACCACGACTTGTACGAGTACATACCGAAAAATAAGAGACTCACTAGATTGGGTACCATTCGTCGAAACGAGAGCAAGGGATTATCATCTGTTAAGTCGTTATCAGAACGTTAACCTTACTTGTAAGTATAAGAAGATTAAGAGACAAAATTAAAATCTAATTTTATTACGTGCATTTGTTGCAAAACTTGCTAAGTTTGTTTAATAACGAAGTTCATCACTTACAAAAATTCAGGAAGAAAATTTAAATTTAAATTTAAACTTCTTGTATATAAACCTATTTAATGATAGAGTTCATCACTTACATTAAAATTAAAATATTATAATATTCACTATATAAATATTAGAAAAATAACATTATTTGAAAAAGATATACCTAATAAAAATTCTATAAATAAATGAGGATTTAGAATGAAAACCAGTGAAGAAAACAACCAAAAGAAGAGAAACGACCAGAGAACCTTTCACGAGTAGAGTCAAACCTCTCAAGATTAGAGCTTAGATTAGTCCAAGATTAGAGAAACCTCTACTGAAATTCACAAATGATTTCAGGCTTGAAGAAAACTCGCAACAATTAACTGCATAAAGGATCACCGAGTCATTATTGCAACAACTGCATGTGGTAAAAGGCTTAGATTAGGGCTAAAAGTAGATTTATATAATACGAGAAATTTTAAATTTTTTTCCTAGATTTTTCTTTAAAATGCATAAGTTATGGATTTTGCGTTTGTTTAAATTGAGTTTCCGGATTTTAAAGCAGTGTTTTAACCGGAAGTGTTTTTTTAATTAAAGTTTACATTTGAATTTTCGGTCATTTAAATACCAAATTTAAATTTAAACCTACATTCAATCTAAAACTCGAATTAATTCATCATTTTTAATTTTAAACTACACATCCAGTTGAAATTTTGAAAATGTGTGTATATTATGAGTAGTAAAAAATTAAAATGTGGTTTTATTTAACTTTCTAAAGTAAATATTTCTCTCCATAGGTGACGCTGTTCCTAAAAAATTAATCTGAGAATAACTAATCCTTTCGATACCGAGTCGTGTGAATGGATAGGAATAGGTGAAAAAATAATGTGAAATATCGAGTAAACACCATCTGGTGTTAAAAGTTGGCATCAAGACATTTTTTTAATAAATATTTTATTATTAGTTTTATCATTAGTTCAGTCGAAACTGTCGTCCTTACATTTAACAAATAGAAACAGTGCTGCTTTTTGCCGACAGGTAATGCTGACTAATTACACGATAAAATTTACATAATCGGATGTTATGCTTCGATCAATGGGAAACCAACTGCTCTAAACGACGTTGTCACTTACGATCTATTAAACGACAAGTAAAAATTTACTCAACCTCTACAATTTCTCCATTTAGTACAAAATATCTCTGTTTATTTACTTCTGGTTATACTTGTACTATCACAGTTAATAACAGCCACTGCCAACAATATACCGTACGAATTTTATATTCGTGCGGAAAGTGGTCACACGAAAGTCAACCCTTGATTAGCAGCTCGCACATGATGTCTTTTTATAAACTCAAAATAAACATTTTATTCATTCAAATATTAAAATCATCAGGTACTGTAATTTTTCTCATTTGAATATTATTTTAGATATATTTGAATGAAACTCGACTTTTGTGTTAATGTACCAAAAAAAACAAAAAAAAACACGATCGTTTTTCTCAAAATCAATATTTTATTTCTATAAATGTATTACAGATGTTTAAAACATGAGTTTTTAATTTAATACATTACAGTTATTCATTTGAATAATTATTCTAGATATATTCAAATGAAACTTGGTTTGAAAATAGACATTAATCTTAAATTGTATATTTAACAACTTTGATGGCAACTAGAGCATGTTCCATAATTGATATTAACATGTACTAGTGTATTGTGTACTGTGTACTTGACAACCACTACGTTACTTAGTAACTTAATATTCGATATTTGGTGAAATAACCTTAAGAAGCTTCAACCGTGAGTCAAAGCATCATTTCATCAACAAAACAAATTAAGAATGGTGGGAAAACTACGATTTCAAAAAAAGCGCATTCGACAATACGTGCGACAAGAAATACAGATGTCGCTGATCGACAAAGACGGATTAAATGCTTTAGACTGTTATTTTAACAAACAAAAGCACGGCAAAAAATGGTTGATTGGTTTTATTATTTGCTCTATCATTTGTGGTTCCCAAACAGTAGAAAGATTCAATTTTTACAAATCAGAGCCTATAAAAGTAGAAGTAGGATATGTTGCTGGAACAATCATGGATAATCCCACAATGTTGTTTGCAGGCATGGATAATCCAAGTCTGAGCGAGTATTGGCAACAAGTACCAAATCTGGATATATCCTCAAATCCACTGCTTTGCAATCACCCTTTACGAAACATTATTACTCTAGAATTAACTGTCAACAACTTCACGGATCTGTGGTTAAAAACTAATGTCACGGTCAATCTAGAATTAGTTCAAGTAAAAAAGGTACCGTAATTATAATTTTCATATGGTACGGTACCGTATAATAGTGTGTTTGTACATGGGGGGGAGAGCTGCAATAGCACATTATATAAGAGCTTTAACACACTTTACGGACACGACGACGTGATATATGTTTGTATCGTGTACCGTATCCCGTATTATTATTGAAATTAAATACCGTATTCGTACTATTATTTATTTTCTGAATTGTTTCTCTGAGCTTATATAATTTAAGATTTATTATCACTACATTAAATTTCAGAACAAAAAAATTTTAGACAGCTTCAAATTTAAAAATGGCAATATGGTGTCTAAAATGGGAAATACAGTTCAAATGTCTGAAACAATGTTAATGTGTGGACACGCGCTTCTGATAAAATTTGGTAAATATCGATGCCTCGCGGTTCAGTTGGCAAGCGTACAATTCTAATATTTTTTTCTATTTTTTCAGATACTTTTTTATCTATTACTGAGGCAAAACATTCAGTAATGTTCAGACGGAACGGAACGTGTAGTAAACCAGTAACTTACGTACTGTATCATTTTAAGAAGTTACGTTCGCATATTGTTTTAGTAAATAAGGTGTTTTGTAGGTTTCAATGTATGATCCTCTTACATCATATCTTCATCTTATACCTGTACCAGTAGGAATTGAATTTGATATACAATTTGCATTTCGAAAAGTGAGATTTTCTTCATTGACTTGAACAAAATAGTTTTCTATTTGGAAATTTACTAACTTGAGATCATTACTTTAGTATAATTTTCTATCTTCGAGATCACCTTACTGTGAACCGGACAAAAATAAACAAATCGAGTGCTTTGAGAATTGTGTAACTAAAAAAGAACCTCGTTATTGCAGGTAGAATATGATGAGTAAATTTTATTCCAGTTATTGGAGTAGATTGGGGTACCGTACCGGTATTGTATTACAGATTCCCTGGTATGACCAAAAAGAGCCATTATCCAGACTGCAGTTTAAAGAAAAACAAAACTATTATTCATCAAGTTTTCGAACAAACACTTTCTCTTTACGCAAGTTTATCATCAACCTCAGAGTGTCAGTGCTTAAGACCTTGCAACAAACAAACACTTTTTCCACTGATATATTCGGATACTAGTAAGTACCGGTATTTTGACTTTATTTTTTAAATTTTCTAATCTTTAAACAGACTTCAAATTGATGTCATATGATGAAAATGTCGTAATTTTTAACTTGCAACTAAACCATAACGAAAATATAAAAATGACCGAAGAATACATATACGGCACCCCCGAATTAGTCGTGGACTTTGCTGGCAACTTGGGTTTCTCTTTGGGATTTTCTCTTCTGACTATAATTCAAATTTTGCAACTGTTAGCAACAATGTTGTACAGATATTTAAAACCCATATATCTTGATGCAATAACCAAAATTAAAATAACGGAACAAGTAAATTTATTGATGCGCCAAAGCAGAATTGAATTGGATTCAACAAATATCTTTCAGCTAAACAAAAAAGAAACATTTAAAAATATAGTAAACTTTTTTATAGTATTTGCATCCACTGCATTGGCACTTCACGTAACTAAATCTAAACTAATGTTGTATCTGAGCGAACCTAAACGAACTGTAGTCAAAATTCAAGAAAATTACACGCTAAATATACCCGACTTAATTGCGTGTGGTCAAGGACAGGCAGCAGCAAATTATATGAAACAATATGCCGTTCAGACTGGAAAACAGATGTGTGACATTCATTTCTTGGATTTAATGAATATGACTATTAGAGCAAAAAAACCATCATTACTCGACATTTGGAAATATCAAACGCCGATTATTGACAAACCCACAATGAACCTCATTAACAAGATTAAGGTATAGTTCAAGCAAAATCTCATCTTTAAACTTACGCAGACTTAGAATACAAACACAAAAATTATTGGTTAAAATTTAATATACTTAGCCTTATAATGCAAAATCTGAAGAAAAATGGCACAAAGTGCAAATGCATTCGGGGACATGTTGGGAATCTAATATCGGTAAGAATTAATTCTTGCACTAGCTTCCATTACACAAAAGACAAACAAAACCTTATAATTATTTGACTTTTCAGTTTCTTTAAATTACACAGGAACTATGGGAGTTATCTTTTTCAATTTGCAAAAATTTCTGTACACAGACTGCAACAATGACACTTATCAAGTTTGTTCATTTTTCAATCAATGCTATATAATGTCACTAATATGTTTTTTTTTTTTTTCTCTTCTCATTTTACCTAGATCTACGTGAGACCAAAAGATGAAAAGATTTGGACAGTTTTACCTACTATGAGAAACGTGTGGAGAAGCACTTTTTCGAATTTATTCTACAAAATGTTTAAAGTAAATTGATGTGATTTCATTTAAATTTTGAATTGAATTTTAATTTAGTTTCTCTTATAGACAGTTCGATTAAACTCGAAATTAACACCGTGCATCAGCAAAGAAAAACATGACAAATGTCGCAACGATTGCTTTGAAAAAAAGATGGCTGAATTCATCAAATGCCAGTATAACGATTTTCTTTCTAAATAAAAACAATTACCCACTATAACATTCAGTCACATTAGCGACTTGAAAATTTGGTTTGCCACCAAGTGGCAACAACTTAAACTAATGGAAAAACAATATATTTTACCGTGTTTTATAACTAGCTTTCACATTTTTATTATGAAAAATAGTGATAAAACCTGATAAAAATCTATTGTTCGTCTGTTAGTTTATTTTGTCACTATACCGTCCTTGATGATGGTGCAAAATTTCAATCCTATTGATTTAACCAAATGCTGGTACAGTATATAATGATATCTCTGCATTGAAGTTTTTTCTTTGTTTCAGATTACCATTCATGACTAAAATAAATCAGGCGCCTTGTAATAACACTCATGATGCCAAAACGTCATTATCGTCATACATCAATATTTCAATACAAACCATCGGCAATAAAGGATGTGGATGTCATCCGTTATGCAATGATTTGACATTCGAAACGACGCTGTTAACACAACATCCCGCATCTTGGCCCGTCAATAGTTTATCTATCTTAGTCTTTAATAATATAATTGAAGAATACACTGAAACTTGGTCGTACGCAATAATCGCACTTTTCTGCGATGTAGGAAATGCTTTTTCTTTGATGCTTGGCCTTTCGATTCTTACAATTCCAAAATTTTCAAACGATATTTATACTTGCACAAAACTGATTCATGACATATTAAAATCAGTTTTCTCTGCTAAAGAGTAATAATTACAGCAGAACAACAACATTACGTCGCCACATATTGAAAGCTCCATCTTAATTTTTACTTTTATATAAATCTAAATGCCCCACAATCTAATCAGTTAAAGACTAATAAACTTTTTCCATGAAATAAATAACTTTAGTTAGTGCTCATTCAACGATTGCTTTGAAAAAACAATGGCTGAATTCATCAAATGCCAGTAAGACTTTTTTCTCATCAAAAACACATTACTAGCAATCTAGCATTCAGTGACTTAAAAATGTAGCTTTCCACTAAATGAATTGAAAGTGAGTTCACTTAAGTATTTTTTTCGACTTACATTAGGCAAAAAACCTTTTACCAAAATAATCGTTTTTAGTGCAACAATAATCTTTCCTGTTCAATTTTAAATTTTGACATAAAGTAATGCAAATTTTTAAACTTTAGCTCGGAGTAATCTAAAAAAAATTATACTTTGTGATAGGCGCCGTTATTTGCGGACCGATTTCCACCAGATTTTAAAGGAATGCCCCAAACGCAATTCTGAATCGAAATGCGAAAAAACATTTGACCGGTCCCTTTTAGATTCCTCGCAAATGGACAATCGAGATTCTTGGAACACGAAGTCGCATGCGCATTCATTGTTAGCGCTGAGAACACGCGGGACAAGGTTGACAATGTCACACGAAGTAGCATAAGGGTTTACTACAACATTTTCACTACAACAATGCACAACAGCCGCGCAAACGCATCGGCTTGGGTGCATGGCATGGTGGCAAAGACTGGCAACATCCGTATGGCACTGTTGTTGTTGATGAATAGGCCTAACAACTAGCAGCAAGGACAACAATGCACAATAACCTCGCAAACAAACCCATTTAGGGTTATCACCAACTAAAAAAAAACACAGTGAGCACTGACGAAAAGGACCAGGGAATTAAGGACCACCTGTAGCGAGCGATGAGCGCAAGGAATTGCGAGGCGTTTAATAGTGCACAAACAGAACAGCCGGGACGGGAACAGAATGAAAGTCGGGACGGGAACAAATTGAAGGCCGGGACAGGATCTAAATCTGTAGCACTGACGAAAAGGACCAGGGAATCAAGGACACAAAAGTAAAAAACCCAAAAAACATAACCAATCCTCTTTAAGTTCTGAGTAAATTTCGACCGCACATGAAGTCGCAAGCGCATGTATTGTTCCCAGCGACAACACGCGGGTTGGGGTTAACAATGCCACATCAAGTTGCAAGCTTATGTATTGTTCTCATTACAGCAACACAACAATGAACAGTAGCCTCACATGCAAACATACTAATTATGCAGCTGTTTGGGCGCCTTGGCATGGTGGCAAAAACTGACAACCCGTGATGTAATAACATTGTAACACTAAAACAATGAATAAGCTGACGCCAATCACTGTTCAAAACTGACGCTGAACCCAAAACAAAATCAGGTGATTAATAACGAGATGGGAATAAGTCATAATAGAACTAACATAAAGTTTAAAGCCGGGACCAACTAAATGATCACGGGACTAACTTGGGACGGGATGAGAACAGAATAAAAGCCGAGAAGGGAACAGAATAAAAGCCGAGAAGGATCTAAATCCGTAGCCACAATATAAGTGTGCCTCTGTATCCCCTAGCGTAGCACGGGCACTGTGCTAGTTAGTTATAAAATGTGATAAAAATTTATTGTTCAATTGTTGGTTCATTTTGTCACTACTTGAGGATATGCAAGATTTCAATTCCCTTGATTTGGCCAAATGCTAGTAATGATTTCTCTAATTTAAATTCTTTAATTTGTTTCAGTTTACCATTTATGACTAAAATAAAGCAGGGGCCTTGTAATAACACTCATGATGCCAAAACGTCATTATCGTCATACATCAATATTTCATTACAAACCAT
>JAQFZP010001724.1:0-17392 GCA_034695745.1 Geophilus truncorum
AAGGACCAGGGAAAAGTAAAAAACACTGAAAAAACAAGCTACTGTATCCCGTAGCGAAGCACGGGTGTACTGCTAGTTGTATATAATTTGAACTTTTATTTTAATTGTTTATTTGTCAAAATTTTACCATTGTATGGTAGTATTATGATATAATGATGCACTTTTGGGAGCAGAATAAATTGATGGTATGTTCATGTTGAATGCTAATGGCGCAATAAATTTTTTTTATTACGATATGTGATTAAAAATTTGCACTACAGTATAACGAACAAAAAAACAATGCAATTATAGTAACAGAAGCGACACAATTTCAAACTTAAAGGTGACGCTCATAACTACTGTGTATCACTGAAAAAAATGCCGATCAAAAATGATCGGCATTTTTGTATCAATATTATGCCCTCCTGTATCGATATTTCTGCCATTGATGAAATAAAATGAGAAAATTATGTTATAAATCAAATACTTATTTTTTATGATTTACAAATTTAGGACTTATTAAAATATAAAAATTTTATGTTGCAAAAATTATCACGGAAGTTTATGCAGCGAGTGTTGCACGTGTTCGAAGTGTTTTACAGACTTTTTTAAGCGCAATATTTGTAATTTTAATGGCGAGTTCGTCGACGGCATTGCTGTGGTTTGCTGCGGTTATGTTTATCACACTGTTAAATAAGTTGTACAAAATTATATGCACTGACGAGAACTTATCTACAAATATGTGAGAACGGTATATCTTCGCTATTTTATCCAGTTTTTAATAAATTTATAACGTCGTGTTTTATTTTTGTTTTTTATCATCAAAACCGAACTATAAAGCCTCTTCTTTATTAGAGGAAGCGCCCTCTTGTATCGAATTCTCTCCCATCGATAGTAATTAAATGAGAAAATCAGTTAAATCATATTATAAATCAAATACTGTATAGTACTTATTTTTTGTGATTTACAAATTTTAAATTTAGGAAATTTCAAGTCAGGTTTTACTGTAAATACGAAAAAAAACAACAATTTTTCAAAAACTACAAAAGCTTTTAAACTCAAGATATTGAATGGCACTATTTTTTTCACATTACTTTACAATGGATGTTTGGTTTATTTTTATTCATCTAAGCGCAGAATTTAAAAACTCTTATTACGTGATTCGATACTAGTACCGTACTCTATGTGAGTAATTTTTATGCGAGAGATGCGGAATGTCACTTAAAATTCACAATTCACAATTATTTTGCCTTTGCGTGTTTCTAGTCTGTGTTGTGATCTAGTATCTTGGTTAATTTAAAGAAATTGATGATTAAACCGTAGACTGTTTTTTTTTTTGTCGGATTATTGATCAAAAATATCGATCTCGAATTTGTTGTTGGATAGTAGGAATTGTGTTTTATGTTACTGTTTAGACATTTTCTTGGCCGACTTTATTTCTACCAGTAAATGAAAATAATTTATAATAATTTTGTCTAAGTAATTAACAGAAACTAATGGGTGGTCGTTTTTTTTTTTTTTTTGCATTTAAGTTTACACCAAAAAATTGCTGTGGATAACAATATTACGAAATTCTATCAACGATGCAATATCATGACATTCTATCAACGATGCAATATCATGACATTCTATCAACGATGCAATATCATGATGTTCCTTATAATTAAGTTAGATTTGAGGTTTTGTATTTGTACTTACATTTAAGCCTAATATTTGTCTCTAGTTTAAGCCTTTTAACATGTGCTTATTGTTGCCATATGCTTTCTTTCTTATTATGTTATTTTTTCTAATTGTTTTTAACAATAATGTGATGCATCAAGTTCATGACTATTGTTAAGAGTTTTCTTTGCAAATGTAAATGCATTATTAGATCAGTGAAGCACCAGCTTTGCTCAAGGCAACATCTCTGTTTTTATTCTCTCTGCTTTTGCTCATCCTCTTTACTTCTTTTTTTTTTCGCACTTTTAGTCTTTGTGCTTTGGTTGGTCACTTTTCTTCACATATGGTTGACTTGTGTTTTCTCCTTCGCGTCTTTGTTTTCTAGCATCATTGGTGGATCACTGAAGTTGGAGTTGGTGAATGCTGTTCATTCCTGGATTGTAGACTGACTACTTTCTTTGGTTAGAAAGGTCTTTTTCGATGAAGTAACAAAATCACACAACAGCCATCTTTGTAATTTTAAAAAACAACAACTAGTTTATTCATAGGTTTTAACTTAACACAAATACAAAATCAGAATTACATGATATGATGTAATTGTTTGTCTTTCCAGGTGGTCCTGCTACTTTGTTTCTTTTAATCTACACACAATGTTCGTTTACGATAATTCTCATTACAACTACAATTAATTAATTTTCCATTTAGAATTCCTCTACAATATTACAATACCGGTACTTTTGAATATCCATTAATTACTTTTCTAAACTTCACAATTTTATCTTTCATTTTTATTTTTATTTCTATTCTTATTTAATCCTAATCCTAATTCAAATCACATTTCAACATAATTACAATTCACTTATTTGATACAATACTACACAAAACAAATAGCTTTCGGTTTCGGTGAACACCCGCGATGCCCGGGATGGTTATGGTTGGATCATCGGTTGACGATAAGGCAGATCGTGATCTTTTTCTTGGTGCCATATTTGGAATAAATATACTGGTATCTAACCTAATCGTGACATATCGTATTAACAGTAAAACAAATATCAAATAAAATGGGTAACATAACATAATAACTGATTCTGCATGCAACTCCCCCGCTTTGAAGCCTAAATTCGAAGTCCCGATTAATGCTGCCACTTGTTGAAAGTGTTAGGTTTTATAGAGAAAAAATCGCATTCATCACCATCAGACGAATAAATAAACACGTCTCAACTGCTATTTACAATTTATTCGACTAAAAACTCAAAAAAAAAAAAATTACACAATATACGGGCGCATCCTGTCACATGACTTTGTGACATTACTTCCAAATAAAACATATTAACCAACCATCAGGTTACTTCTCGTAATTTAAACACTTCCAATAAAAACACAAATCCAAATTCAAACACTTAAATCACTAAAATACAAATAAATTCACAAATCAAATTAAATCAAATTAATAAATCACAAAATAATATTAAAAACATTATACATAAAAATATTATTATTTCAACAGAAAGCATGTGAAATTATTTACTTATCCAAGACTTATATAAAAACAAAGGCATTAAGGTACGTTTTCATGTGCGGTGAAAAAAGGAGCTGGAAATAAACGTGGGTCCATGAATGAAAACCATCATTATTCTGATAGTTAAAACACTTAATATAAATGTTAAATGTTTTTATTTTACTTTACCTTCTAGTGTTGTAAAAAATGTTAAGACATATGGTAAACAGTCTTTTTGTCTAATATCGCTCGTCTCACGATAAAATTAACCCCACTGGTGGGTCTTGAGTTGCATTTAAAGTTCCTGTCCATTTTTCGTTGACTTCCGGTGGCTTAAAAATACCAAATTATAAACATCATGCAACAAATTTCTCAGCTTATATCCAAATCATTAACCGCTTCATATTAAAGATTAACCTATCAAATATGTAATTATAAATAATTGATTTATTTAATTAATTTAAGTTTTGGGATTTTATCAGCTATATTTGATTTCCTTTATTTAATCAAAGGTGTGACTAAAATGTAACGATAACAGTTGGTTCTGGTACAATTAATTTATGCAAAGCACTGCGATTTGTTTTAGAAATGTAGCGCTTAATTGAAACTTTAAAAAATTGCTACGAAAAGGCGCTGCAGTTTCTGTAACTTTTAATGGCGAAGCGAACATCTGTTGATGTGAAATTTTCAGTACCGGTAGTTAATTAATGAAACATGAAAACATGATAATGCAAAGAAAACTAAGACAGTTGCTGAAGTAAGTTAGGTATTGTACCGAGTTTTTAATTATGGGAATTTTATTTTGTTGTTGCACATGGGGCATGTAACTTAAATACCATATGCTTTACAAATTAGGCCTAGTTTTTAATTTTATTGCTGTTAGTACTTGTTTCAACAAAATTCTACTCTCCAATCATCTTCAGGGTTGATTGTACATAGTCAGGAATATCATAAAATGCAATTATAAACAGTAATTTAAGAAATTAATTTAATTGTTTTAAATCTAGAAATTGATGTTTCCAATGCTCTACGTCTTGTGGAAATCCTAAATAGAATAATCGAATTACTCGACTGCCAAATTTACGAAGGAAAAGAAAAATGGCATTTCTGAAAGTGGAATTCGTTTTAACATGCCAATACTGTATAATGTGCATATCAGAGCCGAATGCAACAGTTAAAGTAATAATGCCAGTAAACATTTGATGCCGTCTTTTTGCACGGAAGAATACTTAACACTTTTTCAAAATCTGTACAATCAATTCGTGACTTATTCAACCGAACCGGATATAAAAATCGTAAGTAGATTTTATTTTCTTTTTCGAGGGGAGGGGGTATGTTTAGAACACTAGTTTTTCAATTTTTTTGTGTTTATTTTTACGTTTTTGATTCATAAATACGAAGAAAAACAATTTTCCAAAAACTGCGACATTGAATGCCACTATTTTCTTCATTTCACTTTACAATGGGTGTTTGGTTTACTTTTATTTATCCGACCGCAGAATTTAAAAACTCTTATTATGTGATTAGATACTAGTACCCTATGTGAGTAATTTTTATGCGCGAGATGCGGAATGTCACTTCAAATTCACAATTCACAATTACATTTTGCGTGTTTCTAGCCTGTGTTAGTTTCTTTGCATTCTTTGCTTATTTGCATCTAAGTTCACACTACCAATATTACGAAATTTTATCAACGATGCAATTTCATAATGTTCCTTATAATTAAGTTAGATTTGAGGTTTTAGAGACTTTGCGGAAAAAATTACTTATGCATAACTTATCACTTATAACTTACAATTGTAAGTGATAAGTTATAACACCGACATATAAATACTTCACTTTGCGATTTAACTTTGACAACATATGAAATATAACTTATACGTAGTGACTTATTGCGCCAACTGGTGACAAATTGTTAAACTACAAATGTAAACAAACAAAAGCACAACCATTAAAATGGCTGAGCTCTCAGGTAATTTACCGTGTATCACGAGAATTATATTGCATTCTAAAATTATTTTATTACAGAAAGTGATATAAACGATTTATACTTAGAAGGATTGGTGTCGCTTGATCTGTATTTGGATTTGCTGGAAATACACGAACATTGTAAAAATTACAAAGTTAGTCATGATCGAACAAATTTCACATTCAGTCTGGATTTATTTAATGAGTATGAGTGCAAAAATAACTTTCGCTTCGATAAGCATAGTCTAATAACATTATTAGACATCATAAACTTGCCAAAGTTCATAAAAACTGACGAAGGACATTTATTTAGCGGTAAGAAATAAGAGCATAAATTTGAAAACAAAAATACTGATGGAATTTATTCAATATTTTAGATCTAGAAGCTTTATGCATCGTCCTTCGTCGTCTTGCAATTCCAGGACGCTGGTTTGACATGGTAAAATTATTTAAACGTGATGAAACATCTTTGTGTCGAATTTTTTATAAGATGATCAATTTAATCTCATCAAAGTATGATCATTTATTAAGTGATTATAATCATACTTGGCTTAACCACGAGTGTCTTCTTCGTTATGCAAATGTTGGTAGTTTAAAATATTGTTTTTATAAATTATTTCACTAAATTTGTTATATTTTAATAAATAAATTAGGTCATTAATTCTCAAGGTGGATGTATGCCCAATGTTATTGGATTCATTGATGGAACTGCACGAGAGATATGTCGACCTGTCCGAGACCAGAAACCTTATTTTAGTGGTCACAAACGCCACCATTGTGTGAAGTTTCAGTGTGTCACCCTTCCTAACGGTCTAATTGCTGGTTTAGATGGAGGCTATAAGGGATCACGCCATGATGCCGCAATTCTGCAATTAAGCAATTTAAAACTTAAATTATCTAAATTTATGAATATAGCTGATGGTGGATGGTTTCGTTTATATGGAGATCAAGGTTACCCAAACAGCAAATATATCACATCACCATTTCGCAAAAATGTAGATGAATTATGTGCTAAATTTAATTTAAGAATGTCTCGTCCTAGACAAAGTGTAGAATGGGGTTTTGGAATTCTGTTAAGTGAATGGGCATTACTAGATTACAGAAAAAAAATGAAAGTTTTATTAAGTGATGTTGTGAAAATGCACAGAGTTGCAGCCATTTTAACTAATGCACAAAACTGTTTATATCCAAATGCAATTTCTCAATTTTTTGAATGTGATCCTCCATCTTTAAAAGAATATTTGATTGAAAAAAAATAAACCATTCTTAAGTAAATTCGTAAATTTATTTGAAACATTAAAAAAATTGTTATTACATTGTAGATTTATTATTAAAAGAATTTTTTTACAATTACATACAATTTTCAAAGTTTAAAATGTAAAAAAAAATTACAAAACAGTGTGAAATGAAAAAAAAACTTGTGAAGTGACTAATAACAATAAAACAGTTTAAAATTTCACAAAACAGTGTGAAATAAAAAGAAACTTGTAAAGTGACTAGTAATAATAAAACAGTTTAAAATTTCACAAAACAGTGTGAAATAAAAAGAAACTTGTAAAGTGACTAGTAATAATAAAACAGTTTAAAATTTCACAAAATGTATAAATACGAAAAATATTAAAAAAAACAAGAAACGAAAAAATTTGAATTAAGAACATCAATCACTCATTTTGTCTTTTAGTGAGTAAATTAATAAGCCCTGAAAATAATTCGGTTTGTTTGTTTTGGGCTTCCACTTTTTGTTCTTCGAGCTTAAGTTGCCTCTCTCTATATTCAATGTCAGCATCTTGTTGTTTCTGTCGCATTTTCATCTCTTCGCGCTTTAATTCCATGTCTAAGGCAATCCTTTCTGTGAGTATGTTTTCTTTTCCAGTCCGTTTCTGTTTCTGTATTGTCCTTTCAGCAACCACTAAAAAAAAAATTATTTGAAATCTCAACCTTTAAAAAAATTAATAATAAAAGTTTGACTATTTTTGATTATTTTTGCACTTAAAAGAAATTTGTAATTAAAAAAGTAGCAAATTTAATTACTTTTGGTTTGTCATTGCGGAAATTAATTAATTTAAGTTACATAATTGAAAAATTTTAAAATTTATTATTTACTTACACGAATCTTTAGCCTTGAGTCTTTCCTGATCAGCTGTTTCTTTTTCTTTTTTTTGTTCCACTTGTGATACCGAATCAATCTGAACATCTAAATGTAAAAAAAATGTTTACTTTTTAATGCAATTTAATTTTTTTAGACAAATAATACGTACAAATTACGTCGTCTAAACAATGAGTAGGTATTTTCGCATTTTCCTCATCACTCGGTTGGTAACCATGCTTGGTTACAATTTCGATTTGTCCTTGAGATTCTTCCAATTTGATTACTTCTTGAATCAAATTCGCTCGCTCGTCGTATTCCTCTTCAGTTCCGGACCTGAATTTTATAATAAAAAAAATTGTAATAAACAATGTAATAACAATGATTTAAAAACATTAATGCTACTTGTTTATAATTTTTAATTCCTCCTGTTTAAAAACTTTCATCAATCTAGCGCAGCGTTGTCGTACTGTTCTTTGCGAAACATCATACTTCATTTGAATCATCTCTTGAGTGACAAATTTCCAACTGCTAGCACCATATTGCCACGGATCATGTTCTAAGATCAGTTTCAGTAGATCTATGTCACTTTTACTTGTAAAATGAAATCTTGATTTTCTGACCTAAATAAAATTTAAAAACAAATTTAGATGTATTGTTATTACCGCAGCAAAAATTTATTTTAACTTACTTTGTTTTTCTCAGTCAGGCCACTTTGAAAGGAAACGCTCTGTAAAAACAAATTTTAGCATTAGAAAACATCAATTTTTAATTACACAATTTTCAAATTTATCAAAATGGTTTGTAACTAAAAGTATTTATTTCGAGTGTCAAACCGTGTATCATGACAGGCTTAAAATTATTTTATATCAGGTTTAATTTTAGTTTTGCCACGTGTAAAAGACTTAAATTTTTCCTAATTAAACAGTTCAGTGCATGAAATAGTGCTCAAACTCGAAATTTAAGCATCGTAACAAAAACAAGTGCCGTCAATACACACGACTCGACGCGAAAACAATTTATTAGACTTTCAAACACTAAAATGATGTTTAAAAGCACTGAATTCATACTAAAAATGATTTTTTTATTGAGTTTGGTTACCTCCATTAAGATTCCGCTTCAAAATCCTCCAATTTATATGATACTCGATGCTCGGTTGAAGTGGTAGAAAATGGCGGCGCCGATCTGAGCGAAAGCAACCCAGTGCGCATGCTCACATCATATGCTCATACGTTTAAGTTCAACTTATGCCTAGACGAATAAATTTTATTTATGTGTCAAACTTATAACTTAAGGAGTCAGATTTGAACTTATAAACCTATAATTTATAATTTATAAGTCATAAGTAGATAAAACGCAGCTCCGCAAAGTCTCTTTTGTATTTGTACTTACATTTATAAGCCTAATATTTGTCTCTAGTTTAAGCCTTTTAGCATGTGCTTATTGTTGTCATATGCTTTCTTTCTTATTATGTTATCTTTTCTAATTGTTATTAACAGTGATGTGATGCATCAAGTCCATGACTATTGTTAAGAGTTTTCTTTGCAAATATAAATGCATTATTAGATCAGTGAAGCACCAGCTTTGCTCAAGGCAACATCTCTGTCTTTATTCTCTCTCCTTTGTCATTTCTTACTCTTCTCTCTCCTCTTACTTCTTCTCTTCACTTCTCTTCTTTTCGCACTTTTAGTCTTTGTTCTTTCACTTATTTTATCTTATTTGTGCTTTGGCTGATCACCTTTCTTCACGTCGACTTGTGTTTTCTCCTGGAGTTGGAGTTGGTGTATGTAGTATGTGCATGCTGTCCCTTTCCAGGTTGTTTATTATTATTATTATTATTATTATTATATAAGAAATGAGCATGATGATCAAAATCGATGCAAGAAACCAAAATATTTTCCAAAATATATTCATTTTATGACTCACAAATTTAACACCGTTAAATATAATTGTTTTACAATTTTATCTTTTATTTCTATTTCTATTTCTATTTCTATTTGCTCTCTGCTCTCTGCTCATTGCAAACATAGAAACGACTAGACAAAGGTTGGAGATGTGTGTCCTGAATAATTCACACTTATCAGACATCAAACATTTCGATCACGCAATCCAACTCGAATCGAAGCAGCATAATTTTGCTCAGCTAGATGCACTAATTCAACAACTTCCTCACTTGTCTATCTTGTTTGTGCTTTGGCTGGTCACTTTTCTTCACATATGGCTGATTTGTGTTTTCTCTTTCGCGTCACTGGTCGCAGTGATGCGGACGCATTATTGGTGGATGTTGAATTAGATGCATCACTGGAATTAAGAAACGGTTGTTGGATTTCCTTAGGTTAAAAAAGTCTTTTTCGATGCAGTAACATAATCACACGACAGCCATCTTTGTAATTTCAAAAAACAACAACAAATTTATTCGTAGGTCATAACTAACACAAAATACATCAGAATCAGAATTACTTGATATGATGTCATGATTTATGACACATCAGAAAATTGTTTACATTGAATCGGTTATACATACGTTATGATGTAAATTTGATACAGAATTTGAATACATTCTTATTTTTAAAAAATTAGAACTAAAATACATACAAAACAAGTGTTTCCCAAGTTTACCAAACTCGAAAAACGACTCCCGGCAGCGGTAATTGGAAAAAGCAAGTCATCGTTTGTTGATTTCGTCGTTTTTCACGTGATTTATGTCGTTTGCTACGCCATTTTGGTGAAATCTTCGATTTTTCAGCGATAATTTCAGTCATTTCGCACTGTTAGCAACTGGAATTTCGTTCGTAGGATGACAAATGCCTATATACTGACATAGCTATAGTTTGAAGTTTACAAACATGAAGGAAATTTAGTTTGTTATTTAAGTCGAATAGTTTAGTCGGAATAAATTGGCAAAATCTGAAATTGTCGTTTTAGCATGGAAATCATTTTGTTTTTCGAAGTAATTAATTCGAATTTGCATAAATATCAAATCCCGAATTAAGAAGCAATAGTAAAGTGTGGATTTTCGTAGAGATTTTGCGTTCAATTTGTATTTACGGATTGTAACGTGGTAAAAAAGAATCTGAAACGTGTCTAACAAATTGCTGTGCATGCAAAGTCCCATCGTATCTTTGATTACCAGTAGTCTACCTTCTTAAACTTGATTCTGGTCGATTTTTTCCGTAGTTTAGTCGATTTTTATAGGATTTTAGACTTTTTTTTACAAAAATTGATTCGCTTTTTTTTATAATTTTAAATAATTTTTTATTCATGATTTCAATAAATATTTAGTTAATATTTGGCGGTTTTAGTCGAGTTTTTTAGGTTTTTAACCAATTTAATCAAATTTCAAAGAGAATTTAATCGATTTTCTTTGGCGTTTTCAACTTTTTACTTAAATTTGTCGGCGATCCAAACTATTCTCTTCCAATTAATTCACTTTGAAATCTCATCCAATCACAATCACTCAATACCAACATTTTTTTTTCTTTTTTTAAAAGTCATGTTCATGTTCCATCAATCTCTCCTTCAAGTATCCATACGTAGATGCAATTAATCAAGCCCTGTGTCATCACTGGAATGATTGCTATTTGAAGAATCCTGTTTAGGATTATAGTTCGAAGTGCTGGGAATGATCATCAACAATATTTCAACTCAACTGCTTCTTTTAAATGAACATACTAATCTTCATCGCATTAAAATTCCAGACTAATGAAATGAATGCCTTTGCAAACAGAAACATAAAAATTTGTCAATCAATTTGTTGTTAGTCATAAACAAAAATTATAATTTCTCTGCAAAAGTCTCACATATCTTTCATTATACTTGTACCACTAACTAGCGGATGGTATTTTGGTTTAATTGAAATTTAATATCTAACAATGCATAATTTTCTCTTAAAATAAAAAATATCGAACAATAAAAAAAATAAAATGTGATCGGTCCATCTAAAAATGTGACCAATCTCAAAATAGCATTTTTTTTTTCAGCAAATTTCGATTTTCACTCCCTGTTCGTGTTGAGTGATTGTGATTGGATGAGATTTCAAGATGAATTAATTGGAAGAGAATAGTTTGGATCACCGACAAATTTAAGTAGAAAGTTGAAAACGTCAAAGAAAATCGATTAGATCCTCTTTGAAATTTGATTAAATTGGGCAGAGGAAGGAACTGCACTTTTTTCCATTCACCCTCATCCTTCTTCTCTTACTCATATTGTGAATTGTGCACTGCCAAAATTCATACTTCAAAATAAAAATTTATTAATTGTGTTACAAATGTAAAAATAAAAGAACAACATGGCTGATATCAGCCTGAAACACAAACGAGATTAAATGAGGCAATAAATTTAAAGTTGTAGTTAACACCAGTAGATTTCGGAATAGGAAAGGTAAATTCGTTTAATCTAGCTCGTCATGTTCGTCATATTCCTTATGGTTGCAATTCTTGATATTCTATTTATTTAGAAAAAAAAATTTAAAAATTTACATCGAATTACTTCTATTATTTCCATTTTATACCCTCAAAATATTGGCCAATCCATCGAGAATCATTTTCATCATTTTAGGTTCTTTGATCGACAAACACCCGCAATAAGGTGCCAAAACGCCATTGTTGACTAAATAGGAAATTTGCTCATTGTTTGCACAATGAGTAAAGTTGGTAATGACCCAGATTATCTCCATTTGAATGTTCAATTCAGCCTGAAAAGACATAAAATATTTTAAAATTTAAAAATAATATTTAAAAAAAAAATAAAGAAAAGGAAAGTTGTCTTTGTTTTGTTTACCTTGGCAGTCACTCGTTTCAATAACCCCAGAATGTCGGGAATGATACCCGAAGAAATAACTGCTTCAATTTGAATCGCGGTTCCAGCGGTGATGTTTGAAATGGCCCACGAAGTTTCTTTTTGAATGCATGGCTTATCGTGAAACAGCAATTTACGAAGGGCGGGTAAAACGTTGGCATCAATAACAGATTGAGTCTAGAAATTAAATGAATATAACTAAACCTAATAACCTAAACCTAATGCTAAAGTAATTACTTGCTCATCGTTTCCAGCCACTATACTACCAATAGCTCGTAAAGCTGGGACAAGGATGTTGGGTTCGGAGCGTCCAAGAAGCTTCACAAGTTTGGGCACAGCCGTTGGCCTTAATGATCATATCGATCTTTTCAGTGTCGGTATCAGCGAGATAATAAAAGGCCCAACATGCATGGGAAAGAATGTCGGGATCAATTGCTACAAAAAATAAATAAATGAATTAATAACTTAACTTATTTATATTTTTAACTAAATCGGTACAATCTTTGTAAACGATATTCGTTAAGATGGGAACACATCTTTCCGCTACCACGTGTGGCGGTGGTGGAGTTTTTATTCTGAAGAAATTTAAAATGGTCCGCATGGCGTCTCGAAAGAAAGACTTATTTTTATCATGAATATAATTATATTTATCGAACTCATCAAGGATATTGACGAGTTTCGGCACTAAAAGAGGCAAAATCCCAGCCTCGATCACGAAATCTCTCATATCAGATTCGTCTCCGGCAATGTTTCCTAAGGCCCACATGGCCTGTTTGGCAACGTTTTCATTCGGCGACGACAAAAGCAAAATAAATTCAGCAACTGCTCCAGCGTCGACGACGACGTTCGTTTGATCTGTTGTGCCAGATGCGATGTTAGTGAGAGCCCATGCGGCCTCGAATTGCAAAATAGGACTAAAAATATAAATTATTTTTTTTTTTAACTTTTAAAATATTTAAATTTAAATTTTCACGTACTTTTCATTGCATTTTAAAAAGCTGACTAAACGTGGGACAATTCCGGCTTGAATTACTTCGTCAATCGGTGGTTTCCGATCGTGCGATAAACTTTTTCTCACTTGTTTCGTTGCTCGAAATTTTGCTTGCTGGTCTTGAGAATCTAGTATTCTGACCAATTCTCCGTCTTCGACGTTGTAAAAGCCCTACGTATTGAATAAAAAAGTTTAACAAACGCTCCCATTCTTTGAACTCCATTTATGTATACAACCGAATTACCGAAATTTGTTTCTTCGACGGCGATCCGCTTTTCTTAGTTTCCATGTTACGGGTTTCAAGTTGACTAGTTTGGCAACGTTCTGAATGAAGAGGACTTGTCCACTGACTAATTTGAGTCTTTTTGAGTTGTAAGTCGACACGTGGTATAAAGTTGCGTTTATCTGCAACTTCCTGTCTTATTTACAAATCTTGCTTGACGTCAAAGTGACGTTATCTGGATTTACGGAAGGTGGCGCTGGTGACTCTGGCGCCCCTCGCATGAGTGTTCACCGAAATAGAATTCGCCTCTGCTGGCTGAGAAGTGAGAATCTTCCGCCAAGAGTAGAGATTTCTCGCACGTAGTTTGTTCTTCTCGTCAGTGTGAAATGTAGATACCGTATTTACTCGAATTATCCGGCAATGCCGGAAAAAATGAGTAAAAAATGACGAAAATCTTGATTTTCGTAAAATACGATAAAAGGTGCCGGAAATTCGTACATTATTTTGCGGCATGCCGCAAAATTTTATCAGAGGCATCAGTGACGATTTCTGTTAATTTCGGTTTTTGCGCTAATGCGGATAAATACGGTACCGTAATGTAATTTAGCGATTTTATTAAAAACTTGAATAGTGAATAAATTTACATACATTAACTTAAGATTGGCATCACTTATTGACAAAAAATAAAACAAAATTGAAAACAAACGAGCTAAGTGAGCTGTCGTACGACTTTTTAAACTAACAAATTTATTTACATTTTTCAACGACGTATAATAATAACGAACTGCCAAAATTCATACAGCAAAATAAGAATTTATTGCTTTTGTTGCAAGTGTAAAAATAAAAGTCGAACGTGGCTGAAATCAGCCTGAAACATAAGCAAGATTAAACGAGGTAATAATTTTAAAGTTGTAATTAGCATCAGTAGGTTTGAAAACGAACCAGAGAAATTAAACTTCTTTAGCCTGTCCAAAGTATTTTTCGATCTAATTGGTCGCAATCCTCGGCCACCTATATATGTTTTTAAAATTCCACTGTCAGATTACTTTTATTATTTTCATCTTTCACCTCCAAAATGTTGGCCAAGCTTTCGAGAATCTTTTTTTCCATCATAGCGGGTTCGTTGATTGACAATAAACGACTATTTTGACCAAATAGGTGATTTGGTCATCGTTTGTACCAAAAGCAAAGTTATTAATAACTTGCATTATTTAGTCTCGAACCTCCAATTTAGCCTAACAGATAAAAATTTTGTGAAATTTATTTCCAATCCAACGAAAATTGTCTTGATTTTATTTTATTTTACTTTACTTTAATTTACTTTACTTTACTTTACTTTACTTTACTTGATACAACTCACACTTTTCAACGGCCCCAGAATGTCGGGAAGAAATAACTGCTTCAATTTGAATCTCGGTGTCGGTGGTAATGTTTGAAATATCTCACAAAGTGATTGTTTTTTTTTAACGTTTGGCTTATCGTGAAACATCAGTTTACGAAGGGCGGGTAAAACGTTGGCATTAATAACAGCTTGAATCTAAAAATTTAAAAATTAAATGAATATATCGTAACAAACCTACTAATGTGTTAAGTCAATTACTTGCTCATGGTTTCCAGCCGCTATACTACCAATAGCTCGTGATGCTGGGAGAACGATGTAGGATTCGGAGCGTCCAAGAAACTCCACGAGTCTAGGCACAGCTCCTGCGTTGATGATTATATCAATCTTTTTAGTGTTGATAATCTCAGTGAGATAAGAAAAAGCCCAACATGCATCGCAAAGAATTTCGGGATCAATTGCTACAATAATAAATAAAATCAATTAATAAGTCAACTTATATTATTTTTAACTCTAAATCCGTACAATTTTTGTAAATTATTGAAGTCAAGACGGGAGCACATTTTCCCGCTACCACATGTAGTGGTGGTTCTGATGTTTTTTTTGCGCACAATAGTCGAATGACCTTCACGGCCTTTTTTAAAAAAAACTTATCTTTAGTGTGGTTATAATTAATAATGATCTCAAAGAGTTTCGGCACTAAGGGAGACAAAATCCCAGACTTGATGACGAAATCTTTCATTACAGATCCGTCGCAGAGAATGTTTCCTAAAGCCCAGATGGCCTGATTGGCAACGTCTGCATTCGGGGATGACAAAAGCAAAATCAATTCCTTCACTGCTCCGGCGTCGACGACGACTTTCGTTTGCTCTGATGTACTGGATACGATCTCAGTGAGAGCCCGCTCTGCCTCGTATTGCAAAATAGGGCTAAAAATATAAATATTGTTTTTTTTTTAAATTTCAAAATATTTAAATAAGTTAATTATTTTCACTTACTTATCATTGCATTTTAAAAAACTGACTAAACGTGGCACAACTCCGGCTTGAATTATTTCGTCAATTAAGTTCTGGTCGTTCTGTAAAGTTTTTGTCACTTGTTGCGTCGCTCGAATTTTTGCTTGGTGGTCTTGAGAATCTAGTATTCTGACCAATTCACCGTCTTCGACGTTGTAAAAGCCCTAGATATTAAATAAAAGATATTTAACAAATGCTCTCATTCTTTGAACTCCATTTATGTAAAACAACCGCAATTGGAATTTGTTCATCCGATGGCGATCCGTGTTCCATTTTTCACTTTATCGTAGCACAGTGCCTCACGAAAGAAGATAGGCTTAAAGCTCAAAAAGCACCAATTGTTTCAAATTGTGGTAAAACAATCATCTTGGATACTTATATTATTCAAATACAAGATTTCGACATTTGCAATCTGCGCATGCGCAGTTGTTTAGCGCCATCTAGTGACAGAAATTGTAAGCTGCTTTCTGGGAAAAATAGAATTTCATCATAACGGATTTCCAGAATTCACAGCTTTCTTGTTGCTTCATTTTTAGGAAATAAGTGCCAGGTTGTATCTAGAGGTGCTTTACCATCATAATAATTCAGGCACATAGGCATGATAACAATTGCAAATTATGCCTATATCAATTATCAATTATCAATTATCATGGTTTGAAACTTCTAAACTCGCCACCAGTGGGCGCGCGCGTATTAATGAGATTCACTATACTTTGCTCCCTGGACCCTGGTTTCGGGTTCACACAATTGGGAAATATTGTCTCAACTGGATAGTAGAAATTTATTTTGTAAATTACTGTCATTCTTTGCAGTGATTGCATTTTGTGATGATTTAGCAGAATAGACTTTAGCATGAGTAAGAAGCTCATCAATGGTTTACTTGAATATCTATCATCAGCTGTTTATTACAAACTCCAAAGCATGTACAGTACAATTGATTGTCAATTAAAAATTAATTTCACTAATAAAGTAAACTTAACTGCAATGCAAGGTTAAAGTTAAATCGGAATCGCATTGCCAACTCTTAGTTTCTACTTCTTCTTGGTGGTCTAACCAGTTACAGTTAAAGTAAAACACATTTAGTTATCATAACTACATTATTTATTTCTTACTTACTTACTTACTTTAACCTTTTCCAGAGCCAAAATAAGAAACATTGAAGCCACAGAAGACGCCAAGCAGAAATTAGTGCGAGAAAGGATGAATAAAAAGGATAGTCCGTCACAATTCGTACCGTAAAACATAGCCGTCAATTTTGTACAGCATAACAGATGTCAGTATAAACTAAACTAAATTTAATTTAATTAAATTTTTTAAATTAAAACTTTTATATCTTTAATTTGATTTTCTAGTTAATATCGACGACGGAACTGAATTACCAAAACCTAAAAAATTAAGAGAAGTAAAATGAACGCCTGTCGTTGATAAAGATGGAGAAGCGCCGTATCTCGTTGAAATTTAAATTAAAATTCTTTTAATTTACAATTTATTTAATTTTTTTTTAAATTTAAAATAAAAAACAACCAACCAGTCAACGTTTGCGACAATATCGAGAAAGCCACGGATGATTTCGACTTCGAGAAATTCAAAACAAAATTCAGACGTTACTAACTAAATGACACTTTAATAATAAATCTCAAGTTAAATAGTTTTTTTTTTTTTTTTTTTACATCGAAAATGAAATGAAATGTAAAAAAATTAAACACAAATAAATTATTGATTGCATTCAGTACATCCTTGTTGGTGATTTAGATGGTGTTTTTTTTCCTTACAAAAATAAACATGACCCATACTACATTTAAACCAATGCCCAAACAACAAATCCTTCGTCTTAAC
>JAQFZP010001725.1:0-17391 GCA_034695745.1 Geophilus truncorum
CAGAGAATAAACGTCGGCGAAATCAAGGCTGTTAAGGACAAGTCGATGTATAAAAAATTAAACGTTCGTACTAAGGAAGAGTTTGATCAGCAATTTTTTAGCAAATTGTACATTACGATGTATGCGGTTGAATTAATGAAGTCACTGAATTGCTCGTATTCAGTTCTCGGTAAAAAGAAATATATGTTTCAAGAAATTGTTACGTATTTGATTAAGAATTCTCAGTTTACGCATATCTTCAACCAATAGTAAATAAAAGATTTATACACCTATAGTTAAAACATTAATTTTTCTATATCTTTACTCGTAGTACTTTGCGGTTACGTGCAGCAGGAATTGTACAACATCTGTTCTCAGATGCAATGAGCACTCGTCGTCCTAAATGTGATGTTGAAAAGAAAAATAAGGTTGAAGGAGTAGAATTGAAACAAATTTACTTACCAGTTATGGTTATCGTTTTTGGAGTTTGCATGTCGTTGGTTACACTATTTTGCGAAATTGCTGTTGGTAATAGGCGACAGAAGAAAAACCGAAAACAGCAAAGACTCCACATGAAAGCGAAAAAAAATACCTTGGTGAATTAATGGAAGACAAATGATAATGAGACATACTCATCACAATTAAATTAAAATTACTTGAATTAATTCCAAATTTGTAAAAATATTTAATAAATTTACACATTTCTGCACAAAATCAAAATATTTGTAAGGAAGAGCCATTTCTTGTAATCATTCGTAACTTAATCCTTAAATGTCATGTAACGCCCCCTATATTCATCACTTGTAAATAACTTGTTAATAAACTTCGGTTCATCAACCTAACACTGAAAATCACTGAATCTAACTAATCTCTCGATGTGTTTAAAATATGTTACAATAGAACCGACGTTACCCACAGAAATATTTTATTAAAAGAAAAAAAATCACAAAAATTACAACTAAATACTGTAGAGTATGCTTTGTTTTTTTGAGCAATTCAAGACGCCTTTGCAAAAGGAAATGAGCTGAGAAATTCTTTCTGCGCAAACCCGCATAAAAATGCATTGTTTCTCTTTGTTTATTACGCACAAGTTAATTTTATGGCGACATTTGATACTATTTGTTGGAGGCTTTGCTGCAGCACAAAGGTTTGCCAACAGCAGTTTAAAACAAAATTAGAAAGAACTTCCGGTTGAAGTAAATCTATAAAAATTAGGAAACATGAAATATATAACGAACCGGACGTGCTATTTGTAAGCTCAAATACTCTGGAAGTTGAGTTAGTTCTCAAAATATTAAATTTTATTGAAAATTTATTGCAATAATTTGTATTTTTTATTATTTGTTTCAACAAAATTACTACTTTGTGAATAAGTTTATGAAACTATACATTTTTATCTTTTTCTACACATTTTGCTGCTTTGACAGTTTTAAAATTATAACCTTCGCACCAGTTTACGTGAATTGCATTTGCAAAGTGCCTCATCGTCAAAAACTATTTACTATTGACTTAGAACAAAGTATTATTTATGCTAAATATTTCACCAAAATGACTTCATCTGTGGCTCTTGTCATCATTTGCATAACTATATTTTCAACTACAGCAGTTACAAAAGGTTATCATTTAATATTGCACTTTTTTGCAGTAAATTAGTTATTATTGCTATTGCAGAGAATCAAGTCCATAATTCAGACGTTTTACTTAACATAATCATCAATTTTTTCCGTTTGCACAACTGGAGAAATTTTGTTTTCATAACAGATAACCATGGTAACTACCATCAAAACGTTTTTTTTAGTTTACTCTACCACTGCTTAAATTTCAGAACACTTTACAACAAAATATTTTTCATCTACTTACAAACACAGTGTTGTGTTGCCATATAATAATGACACCTTAAACAAACTCGGTCGTTTCCTAGATAACAATGCAAACGTTGTAAATGCAGTTATTTTGTGGTGTAATCCTTGTGTTCACGATTTTATTAGTCAGGTATGAAAAAAACTCGTCTTTAAAACACCAAATTACAAATTTTCGTGCACATATTTAGAATAACTACACTCTAAAACCACAAAAACACAAATGGCTCATCGTTTATGAAGACATGCAACACTTTAACCACGATAGAAAAATTCTTTTGAACAACTCGAAACTGAGCAAGAGAATTTTAGTTTTGTTACCAAACGTTGAAAATAACAAAGTTAGTTATTGTGAAAAATATTTTGTTACAAAATATAAAATTGAGTTTATTCCAGGAATGGACTATCATTAAACTACACTCAACTCGAGTTACTTTGGAACCAACAACAGTTGCATTGATTTCAGAAGACAAAACAATGACATTGGTTAAAGAGCACAACCGGAAACTTCAAGGAGCAAACATATCCGTCGTGTATTTCAATGTACGTGAAGGTATTGAATAAAGTCAGCCTTGTAAAACACAATTTTGTGCTTAGGCTCCTCCTATAGTGTTTGTAGACAAGAATAACACGGTATCTGGAGATCGTCACGTAATGATGAAGATATTTGAACATTACTTAGGATTTCGGTAATGTTTAACAACTTTAACGTTAATTCTTTCTCAGGTTAATGAAGTTTGTATTCCAGAATTGAATATATTATTTTACGTGTCAAGCCAAATGAAACGTTCGACAAGTTTATGTTTAATTCGTATAGAGCCATATATGAAAAGGTAAGAATTCAGTACAGGTAAGCATTAAGTGCATTCATTTATTCTTGACGAGTTAAAGGTCAAGTAAATTAAACAGGTTTATTATTAAATGTAAATCGCATCGCAAACATGATTTTTTTGACACGTTAATTTTTGTAAAAAACGATGGAAAACTGTAAATGTAAAAAAAAAAAAAAAGGATTCTGTGAAGAACAGAAACTCCGTTCGAGAGAACTTCGAGACTAAACCCTTAATCAGTTCGCTGAAAAACAATAAAAACATTGCTGGCAAATCCCGCTACAAGAGCGACAGATTTCGTGACGTCATAAATTGCCACTGCTTTCACTTTTCGCGACATCTTTTACAAATTTTAACGTGTCTGAAAATCATTTGGCGTTGCTTAACTATTGTTTGTGATGAGCAGATTCACAAACAAGTTCAGTTTACTTGACCTTTAAAAGAGCATTTAATTTGTCATTGTAGAAACACGATGTATATGGCATGAGTATCCCATTAGATAAAACTGAGGCAAAAATCATGGATTACACTTCATATCTTTTTATTTCTTCTTATGGTCTGATAATGGGAACCGAAATAAAACAAAAAACAGAATCAGACGATTTGGGATTATTTGCTAAACCCTTTACTCTTCAACTATGGATAGCACTTGTAGCTATCATCTTAATTATCATTATTCTCACTTTGATACAACTGTACACAACATCACGTGACTGGTTACAGTTGACAATTGTCAACATATTCTATCTTTTCCCAGAAGGAAGTATGGAATGATTAATAAAATAGAAATAAGTAATTTGTAAATTAAATTTTACTTGAAATGTCTCTAGGTGGCCATCATCCAATTGCAACGAAACAGTCGAAAAAGATCACTTTCACAACTGCGATGTTTACGATGGTGTTTGTAACTCTTGCGTATAACAGTGCAATTACGTCAATGTTAGCATTGTCCCATCATCAATTTGCATTTGACAGTCTCGAAGGGATGATTTATGATGGCAGATTTATGTTGGCAGCTGTGAATAACGGATTAATGGATGTTGAACTTCAGGTTATAACGTTAATAACGTAAATGAAATTTTCAAAAAGAATAAACGATTTTTATTTTTTAACCCCAGAAAATTAAAGTCGGTGAAATCGAGGCTGTTAGGAAAAAATCGATGTATAAAAAAGTTCGTACTAGGCAAGAGTTTGATCAGCAATTTTTTAGCAAATTGTACATTACGATGCATCCAGTTGAATTTCTGAGGTTTCTGAATTGCTCGTATTCAATTCTCGGTAAAAAGAAATATATTTTTCGAGATATAGTTACATATTTGGACAAGAATTCTCAGTTTACGCACATCTTCAACCAATAGTAAATAAGAAATGGATGCACCTATAGTTTAAATATTAATTTTTTTAAATCTTTACCCGTAGTACATTGCGAATGCGTTCAGCTGGAATTGTACATCGTCTGTTTTCAGATGCCTTGAGCACTCGGCGTCCCAAGTGTGATACTGAGAAGAAAAATGAAGTTGAACCAGTAGAATTGAAGCAAATCTACTCACCACTTATGGTTGTCGTTTCTGGAGTTTGTTTGTCGTTGGTTGCACTACTTTGTGAAATTGCTTATGGTAAAATGCGACAGGGGAAAAACCGGAAACGGCAAAGACTCCACATGAAAGCAAAAAAAATACCTCGAAGATTTAAAGAAAGGCGAATAATAATGAGACACGCTTTTCACAATTACGGAAATTAAAAAACACTTGAATTAAGTTCGAATTTGTAAAAGTATTCAATAAATCCACACGATTTTGCACAAAAATCAAAATAGTTATTTAAAGTGCGATTAAAAATACATCAAAATTCACTTAAAATATTTACACGACGAAATCGCATGCATAAAATATATATATATCATAAGTCTAACTTAAATTCTAAATCAGCATTGTCAATCTGTTTTCACACAACCAATCATTCACGAGTACCTCGAAAATATTCAATTTAGTCGCAACTTCTCTTCTCTCGCGACTCGTAAAGGTCAATGTGCCACCAAATTCAAACTTCAATTGTCTTTTCTCTTGTTCAGAAAGGCAGTTACCATTTTCATTCCTCCAACAACCTCGTTCCTTTCGAAACCACCATTGCAGCTGAACAATTAGATAATCTCGAGAAATCTTTCGAATCGGGCCCAGTCCGTCGGCACGAACGCTCAGAAAACGCTTTGCAAGATCTACGAACTCTCTGTAAAACATGAATGGTGAAACAGCGAACGTAGCTCTCAGAAGCATACTTTGAAAAACCGAAAAAACACTTTTCTCCCATTTGACATGCGGTAGGTAATTTGCAAACTGTTCGTGTTGTTGGAAAAGTGCTACATGATGAGAATGGCGCGTTTGATGGTACAGTTGAACGTTTCGTGCCACATACTCGCCATGAAGAGTTTTGTGCTTGATCGTGGATTTGTGATCGTCGGTAATGACCGCTATTTGCCTGGTTGGCTATTTTAAGCGTAATTGAGGTTAATTCGTGAGTTTTTTTTTTGTTGGCAATGAATACTTACGATGTCGATAAGTTGCTGCTTGCTGAAATAATGATAGTTCTTGGTGACGTGTTACTTCTTCATTGTGGTCTTGTGACCGGTGGTAATGGCGGCTTGTCCCTCGATTGGCTATTTTAGTGTAATTTAATAAAATTAATAAATGAGTTTTTTGTTGCTATAATGCCTAATTGATTGTACTTACGATATCTGTTTCCTCCCGAATTAACGCCACTCGCAATTTTGGAGCGTCGTTTACCTCGCATTTTGTATTTCTTAGAAAGAAAGAAAAGTGTTTCAAGAGTCCCGAGTTATCTGCTGCTTCACTTGACTCGATTTCAGCCGTTTAATTAAAGATAAAGTTTAAGTCGAATATAACGATATAACGATATAACGATATGACGATATGCAAATGCGATTACGTAATATTATATCAATGACACGAGAAAGTGATGAAACCGTGTGAGACTTACAATTTAAATAATTTTAAATAAAACGTTTCTAGATACAAGAAAATAATTTAATTATAACACAATAAATTCAAACTTTTTTCATATGGGTATTGTCACATTTATTTAAAAATTCAATTTACAAATATAAAAAACGACGAAATCGCATGTTCAAAAAAGTATATCCGTATATAATAAATCTAATTTCAGTTTGTTCGAGAAAACATTACCATTTTAAATCCGTTATGAAACAACCAATCGTTCACGTCTATCTGGTTAATGCCCAACCGCAAAGCAACGACTCTTCTCTCGCGAATCGTAAACCACGTCGTACCACGAAATTCAACTGCCAATTGTTCTTTCTGCATTTTCGTAAGCCACAAAGGATTATTCTCTCGCCAACGAATTCGTTCCATTTTAAACCACCATTTCAGCCGTCCAATTAAATCATTAAGAGGAACTTTTCGAAACTGACCAAATACGCCACTCAACAAACACTTTGCGAGATATTTAAACTCGCTATGAATCATGTACGGTGACTTAGCAAAATTAGACTTAAGAATTAAAATTTGATTATCAGTCAAAACACTTTTCTCCCATTCGATGTGATGAGCGTTTTGTGGCGAATTTTCAGCAGGAGCTGGCGTCGCTTGTTCTTGATAGTTTCGTGCCTGGTTTTGGTTTGCTGACCGTCGATAATTACCGCCAGGTACAGGAATGGCTGTTTTATAGTAAAAATAAAATAAATTTATGATTTTCTGTTGTTTTCAATAAATACTTACGTCGGAACTGTTGTTGACGACATGGTTGTTGATTATTGTGTAGATATTGACGGAATGATCCGGGATTGCACTGTTGGTGGCCAGTTGCGTCCACATTTGCGTTTTGCCGTGCTTCGTTGTTGTTTTCTGACCGGGTGTAATGGCGGCCATTTCTTTGGTTGGCTGTAGTTGAGTGTAGTTTAATAAAATTAATAAGTTTTTTGTTTTCTCAATGAATACTTACAACGTCCAGAATTATTGTCCCTTCGTTCTTCGTTACTCCTTTTACCACTCATTTTGTGTTTCTTAGAAAAGTGCTTCAAGAGTCCGAGTCAGATACACTACTGCTTTACACGAGTTTAGCGGTTTAAATAGCACATAAAAGCCCGTGCGTTTATTGGTTTAACAGTATGCAAATGTGCTTACATAAGATGATATCATCTTCACGAGAAAGTGATGACATTTTCAGCCGTTTAAGAATCAGTTTTCATTGGTTTAACGATATGCAAATAGCATCACGTAAGTTATTTATACTCGAAAAAATAAAATCATGCAATATTTAAAATATTTTAAATCAAAGTACAGTATTAAATTTTTCTAAAATTTTCAGAAAATAAATACCAATTGAAAAGAGTTCTGTAAAACACCAAATAAATTCAATCATTTTCTCGAAAATCACAATATTTATTTAAAACTTAATTAAAAATTGTCAACTTCACCCATAACATTAAAACACGGAAATTTCAGTCGCGAACATGAATGATAAATCTTTTTCCCCTCTTTAGCTTGCAATTATTCTCATGCAACCAGTCATTCACGAATATCTCACTAATCCCCATATTCTTAGCTACATCCCTTCTTTCAAACGCAGTAAACTCCATTTTTTTGAGAAATCGCGATTCCAATTCCTGTTTCTGACTCTCCGAAAATGCCAAATAATGTTTCTTCCTCCACTCGCTTCGTTCCACTCTAAACCACGCTTTCAGTCTTTCGACGAGATGATTTAAAACTTGGGGTTGCATCCCGATCAGCGGATACTTCTTAGCAAGAGTCACGAACTCGTTGTTTGACAAAAACTGCTTTTTTGCAAACTTAGGTTTAAGTTTTGTCATTTCGAAAGTCCTGAAAAGCATTTCCGGCGATTCCGTATTCGGCATCTGGTTAAAACTTGCCAAAGGTTGTTTTGGAGGTCGTACTTCATAACTCATTAGCGTCACGGGTATTAAATATTGCTGCTGTTGTTGTTGAGGTCGTACTTCATAAGTCATCGGCGTCACGGGTAATAAATATTGCTCTTGTTGTTGATAAAATGGAACAATTGGTGCACAATACAGAGCGTAAAATGGCGTCTGATTGTAGAAGACCGGCGGCTGTTGTTGTTGTTGTTGTTGACAATTTGTCACAAATATTCGGCTGTTAGCGGCTTGGTCGTATACCGAGTAGTATTGTTCTTGATTGAATTCATGATATTGTTGACCACTAATTATCGGACCGTGTTGTGGAAATTCGGATGAGTTTTGAAACGGATTGATGTTGTTTTGTGAGCGGTAATGGCCGCCATAGTCTTGGGTGGCTGTTTTAAGTGAGTAAAAAATTATTATAGGGAGTTTTTTATTGTTGATATGACTACTTACGATGTCTGTAACCTTCCAAATCGCCGTATCTATCGTCAGTGTTGCCTTCATTTTGCATTTCGTGTGATTTTAGATGAGAGTTTCAGAGGTCGACGTCAGCTACTTTCACACAATTCAGCCATTACAAGCAGGGGGAGCCACTGCCACTCCGAGTGAAAATTCTCAATTGGTCAACGAAAATGACGTCAGATGACGCAGTCTGGTTCAGATCAAAACTAAATGGAACGTATGAGGTGAATTTATTTTTGCACCGGTTGACGTCATAATCTGTACTGTATCCTGTGCAATACAGTACAGATTATGACGCCAACCGGTGCAAAAAAGAAATTCACCTCTTGGTCGCAGAAAAGCAGTTCAAGCGTTAAAATCTACAAAAATACAAATATTAGCATGGATAATTTTACTCAAATTAAAACTAAATGCAGACTTGATTTATAAAATAATGCTTTCATTCTCATCCTCGTGGTCGAAGAAGCTGGAGCGGACCCAGAGTGGACCTAGCTACGTCACAGGCGATGTGCGCAGAACTTTTTTTTTTAAACACAGGTTCGCGCATCTCGGGAATGGCCTACCTGCATTACAAGAGTATATTTGAAGTGTGTATTGATTGGTTCGATTGATATGCAAATAAACTGACGTAAATTACGTTATTTTTAAAATAAAAGTGAGCAAATCGCGCGAGATTTAAAATTTAAAGTTGGATGTTTGTAAAAAATGATAAATAAATTCAAACTTTTTTTTAGCAAAATGACAATTATTTACTGTAGACTATTTAAAATGCCGATAAAATATAATAATTCACAGGAAATTTTAAGTCGTTTTTTGCCTTTTGTACGTTTGGAATCAACACTATTTCGTATTAGGAATTGTAAAATAGTATGATAAATGCAGAAACGTTCAAATCACGATCCCATGATTCTCTATATTAGAAGAATCTAAACTTCTATTGATACCACAAATGTTTATTGGTTGTAATTTGCGTGTGAGGTGAAAGTTTAAGCGTTAAATCGCGTCAGTTTGTGGGACATCGGAAATTCGTATTTAACAAAACTAATTTCAATTGATTCGACGAAACATCGTTATATTGAATCTGTTATGAAACAACTTATCGGTCACGTTTATCTCGTTAATACCCAACAGCTGCTTCTCTTCTTTCACGACTCGTAAACCATGTCGTACCACGAAATTCAAATGCCAATTGTCTTTCCTGCTCTGTCGTAAATCGTATGTGCTTACGGAAGAGCAGGAAAGACAATTGGCGTTTGAATTGCGTGGTAAGACGTGGTTACGATTCGTGAAAGTAAGAGTCGATGTTTTGCTGTTGAGCATTAACGAAATAAACGGTTGATTCATAACGAATTCAATATCGTATGTTTCCTTTCCTCGAACAAATTAAAATTAGTTTGAAGAATCTCTCGAAACGGATCCAGTTCATCACTTTCAGCATTAAAAGTTGAAAATCAATCAAAATAAGTTTTTACCATCCGATTTTCTGAACGTTTTGTGCCGAATATCCAACACTAAATGACGTCGTTTAAGATTGTTGCTTTGTGACCAACGGTAATAACCGCCAGTTGCTTGGATGGCTGATAAATTTAAAATGAATACATTATAGTAACCTCATGATCTAACTGATGATTTAGTTGTTGATTATTTAGTGCCATTGATAAAATGATTCGTGTTAGTGTTACAGAGAAACTGGCCACCATTACCGGTCACAAAACCACAACGAAGCAGAAAACTCAAATGTAGAAGCGACGTGTCACCAACAGTATAATCACTAATTATATTGTTGGTGACTCTTTGCTTACATATTTGAGTTTTGTGCCTAGTTGTGGTTTTGTGAGCGGTAATGGCAGCCAGTTTCTCGATAACACTAACACGAATCATTTCGTCAATACCCACTAAATGATCAAAATACCAAAACTCAAATGTAGAAGCATCAAATCAATGTAAAAACTTCTCTTCTCTTAACCGCAATAAACTCCATCTTTTCAATAAATCGAAATTCCAATTCTTGTTTCTGCTTCCACCGTTTTCCAATTTCCCGAAAATTGACACTCGAAGTATGAATGCTCGTTGTTGTTTACCAGTTGTCTTTCCTAATACGAAATAATGTTGCTTTCGACATTAAAAATATTTACTAAATCCACAAATTTCCTCACAAAACTAAAACATTTATTTAAAATCTCATTAAAAACACATCAAAATTTACACAAAATATCATGCACAAAACGTAATATAAATCTACTGGTCATTTTTCTGAAGGAAAGTCACTAAATCCAATGCCCTTTCAAACAACCAATCGTGCACAAGAATCTCGTTAACCCTCAACCGATGAGCAACGTTTCTTACCTCAAGAATCGAAATCTCTTTGCCCATCCTGTCTCGAAATTCAGATTCCAATTTCAGTTTCAGCTCTTCCGAAAGCGTGATTTGATTTACATATCTCCATCGCATTCGTTCTTCTTTAAACCATAATTTCACCAGCATAACGTTTTCATTAAAAGACTGTTTTCGAGACTGGCTACACTTACTAATCACATTCCAAACATAATTTTTCGCCTCGTTTTGTGTCATGTAAGGTAAATTGGCAAACAAATCTTTCAGATGTGCAATTTGGAAATCCGTAAAAAATTCCTTCTCCCATTCGGTATTCGATCCTTTATACGCCAGCTGTGGTGGTTTCAAAATCGCTGAACCGTATATCGTTATGTTAGGTATTAAACTTTGCGGGTCGTCTTTTGGGGAATGACGAAGCCAAGGATAACTCGGTATCCATGGTAACAAACGTTGTGGCGGCATCTGGTGATTCGGTTGTTCTGGAGGATTTGTCGGAGGCCGACGGCCATTAGCTGCTTGTTGGAATATTGATGGACGTTGTTCGTCATGATTATTTTGCTCACCAGCAGTTGCTATGTATCGTATACGAATTGTAATTAAAAAATGAGTTTTTGTTGTTGATGAGATTATGGTACTTACAATGTCGGTTTCCTCTCCAATTTGGGTTTCTATTTCTTTCGGGATTTCTGCGTTGCATTTTTAATTTTAGACGTGTTCAAAAGAGCAAGGACCAAGTCACAGCGTCAGTCGTTTAAAAAGCGAGTTTGAAGTCGATTTTTATTGGTTTATCGATATGCAAATGCGACGACGTAAATAAATTATATTCTCAAAAAGAGAAAAATGATGACATTGCGCGAAATTTATATTTTAAGTAAAACAGTTACGGGTAAAAAATAAATTTAAACATTTTCTACCCAATGTCACAATATTTATTTAAAATGTCGCTAAAATTATAAAAATTTACACAAAATTGAATGTTACTAACCGACGATTTTCAACATTTTCAAACATTTCCTAATACAAAATTGTGTCACACTTCTTCACAAAATTAAAATATTTATGTTTTTAAACTCTCCTTAAAAACACCTCAGAAGAAAAACCACTAACTTGTCAAACAACCAATCATGTACGGTACGATGATCTCGTTAATTGCGATATATACACGAATTTTTATGGTTTCCGTTATTTTTCATTTTTGCAGTTTGTAAAAAAAAGTTTCGGAGAGTCAAATGAGATTCATACATTTTCGATAAACCAAAGTGATAAAATTGTGCATGTTAAAAGATTTGATTACGTTGTCACAAATTGTAATATGTTGATGAATAGCAAATTATCATTAATTTCACAATGTTATTTTAAAAACCAATAAACATACATCAAAACAACATAATTTACGTCTTATGAAAGTGGGAAACTCGAATTTCAAGCTTTACAAAACTTCCACTTGGTTGCCTAAACAGATGATCTTATGTTTTAAATCAATTTTATTGACATTTGTCTGTTTTCTTTTTTCTTTTCTTTCTCCACGTGTCATATCGATTTGTAACGTTAGTCAATTTAAAAAAAATAAATAAAAAAAAAAAAATATTTGTGATATTTTTTATCCATTCAATATATTGACAGTTGTTATCTTAAGATTCTCATCACCACCTATATTTCCTCAACCTACCCCTACTGTTCTTTTAATCTATGGAACTATTTTATGTGATTAAATGTAAAGGCTTTGTTGTTTTCGGTTTTTCTTTTCTTTCGTCGCTTTTACCAACAGCCATTTCACAAAATAGTGTAAACAACGACACGCAAACTCCAGAAAAGACAACCATAAGTGGTGAGTAAATTTGCTTCAATTTTACTGCTTCGACTTCATTTTTCTCCTCAACATCACACTCGGGACGCCGAGTGTTCAAGGCATCTGAAAACAGATGTTTTACAATTCCAGCTGAACGAATTCGCATTGTACTACGGGTAAAGATTAAAAAAAATTAATGTTTAAACTATAGGTGTTCACATTTCTTACTTACTATTCATTAAAGATATGCGTAAACTGTGAATTTTTGGTCAAATATGTAACTATATCTTGAAAAATATATTTCCTTTTACCGAGAAATGAATACGAGCAATTCAATGACTTCATTAATTCAACTGGATGCATCGAAATGTACATATTGTTAAAAAGTTGCTGTTGAAACGCTTCCCTACTATCAACGTTTACTTTTTTATACATCATCTTCTTCTTAACAGCCTCGATTTCCCCGACATTTATTCTCTGGGGTATAAAGATAACAAATTTTTTATTTGATTTTGAAAATTTCGTTAAGGTTATTAACGTTATAACCTCAATTACAACATCCATTAATCCGTTATTCATAGCTGCCAACATAAACCTGCTATCATCAATCATCTCTTGGAGACTGTCAAACGGAAACTGATGACGCGACGATACTAAAATTGACGTAATTGCACTGTTATACGCAAGAGTTACAAACACCAACGTAAACATCGCAGTTGTGAAAGTGATCTTTTTCGATTGTTTTGCTGCAATTGGATGATCACCACCTAGAGACATTTCAATTTAATTTACAAATTATTTATTTCTATTCTATTGACCATCTCATACTTCCTACTGGGAAAAGATAGAATATGTTGACAATTGTCAACTGTAACCAGTCATGTGACGTTGTATAGAGTTGTACCATAGTGAAAATAATAATAATTAAGATGGTAGCTACAAGTGCTATCCATAGTTGAAGAGTAAAAGGTTTGGTGAATAATCCAAAATTGTTTGATACAGTTTTTTGTTTTATTTCAGTTCCAATTATCAGACCGTAAGAAGAAGTAAAAAGATATGAGGTGTAATCCATGTGTTTGGCATTATTGTCATCTAACGGGACACTCATGCCATATACATCATGCTTCTGAAATGACAAATCAAATGCTCTTTTAACTCGTCAAGAAATAAATGCAACTCAGTCAGTGTTTCCGGTGTTCTTACCGTTTCATATATGGCTTTATACGAATTAAATATAAACTTGTCTAACGTTTCGTTTTTCTTGATAGTTAAAATAATATATTCAATTCTGGAAAACGGAAGTTAATTTACGTCAAAAAGAATAAACGTAAAGTTGTTCAACATTACCGAAATCCTAAGTAATGTTCAAATATCTTCATCATTTCGTGACGATTTCCAGATACCGTGTTATTTCGGTCTATTACTACTATAAGAGGAACCTAAACACAAAATTGTGTTTTACAAAGCTGACGTTATTCAATAACTTTACGTACATTGTAATACACGACGGATATGTTTGCTCCTTGAAGTTTCCGGTTGTGCTCTTTAACCAATGTCATTGTTTTGTCTTCTGAAGTCATTGCAACTGTTGTTGGTTCCAAAGTAACTCGAGTTGAGTGTAGTTTGATGATGGACCATTCCTAGAATAAACTGAATTTTATACTGAATTTAATAACAAAGTTTATTACAACAACTAACTTTGTTGTTTTTGTCGCTTGGTAACAAAACCAAAATTCTCTTGTTCAGTTTCGAGTTGAGTAAAAGAATTTTTCTATCGCGATTAAAGTGTTGGATGTTTTCATAAACGATGAACCATTTATGTTTTTGTGGTTTTAGAGTGTAGTTATTCTAAATATGTGCAAAAAAATTTTCAATTTGGTGTTTTAAAAACGAGTTTTTTTATACCTGACTAATAAAATCGTGAACACAAGAATTACACCACAAAATCACTGCATTTACAACGTTTGCTTTGTTATCTATGAAACGACCGAGTTTGTTTAAGGTGTCATTATTATATGCCAACACAACAATGTGTTTGTAAGTAGATGAAAAATATTTTGTTGTAAAGTGTTCTGAAATTTAAGCAGTCATAGAGTAAACTAAAAAAATGTTTTGATGATAGTTACCATGGTTATCTGTTATGAAAACAAAATTTCTCCAGTGTTGCAAACGGAAAAAATTGATGATTATGTTAACTAAAACGTCTGAATTTTGAACTTGATTCTCTGCAATAGCAAAAGCGACTAATTTACTGTAAAAAAATTGCAATTTTAATTAATAACCTTTAGTAACTGCTGCTGTAGTTGAAAATACAGTTATGCTAATTATGACAAGTAGCAGAGTTGAAGTCATTTTGGTGAGGTTTTCAATATGAATGACACGTTGTTCTCTGTCAATAGTGGTCAGCAAAATACGTTTTGCAAACGAAACACATTGCAAATGCAATTTAACGTAAACTAGAGAAAGTCGTAAATTTAACGACAGGAAATATCAATAAGCTGAATTGATTCAGAACATGGTCAAAGTGTTTTGAAAAACACGACAGTAAATTATTAAGGGGAATACATGTCAAAATTAATGAGTACTAATAAATCATTTTGAAAACATTAAATGTACGACTAAAAGTAATCAGAAAACCTCAGATCAGCAAGAAAAAAAGATAAGATTAACAAGAAAAGGTTCTATAGTTGTCCATCATCGATTGTTACTATATTAATACCAAACAATCACGATATCAAGTTATATTGTTTCCTGAAATTGTTTTATCCACCTTTCAATATTGTGAATGATAATTTAATGTAAATTTAGCATTGAATTGTGTTACAAATGAGTTTCAATCTTATCTTAAGATGGCTTGTATTAAAATGGACTCAACCAATTCATAAAAGCTGAAACTTTTCCTTCAGTTTTCTCAACTTATATTGAAAGGTGGTTATGGATCTTGTCACGGGTTATTACCAAATTGAAATGGATCCAGAAAGTCGTCCAATCACTGCTAGATTAATCACCATCGACTTTTACACTGTATGTATGGCAAAAACCAAAATAACTGTGTATAATGTTTTAACTATACCGGTACTTGTATTTTATTGGCTATTAAACTACCATATCATTACTTTTTATCTTTGCTTCAATAATTTATATGAGAATATCGTTATAGGTTTAATGATTTTTTTCTAATGACATTGCACTTTGTTTTCCTAGAACCTTAATCTTTGAGGATCAATTCAAGCTCAAGGTAATACTGCACACTCGTTAATATTTTTTTGTAACATTTTCGTTTATGGTAGGCATTTTTATTCACCTAATTCTACACTATAAAAAAAATTTACCATAGAAAGTACTGGCAGCCCTGCTGCCAGCACTTTTTCCGTAAATTCACAATTGTGTGTAAAGTGCTTTTGCAAATATGTAAATTAACAGAAAAGTGTTTCAAAACACTTAGAACATCCGTAAAATTTACATGCCACTGCCTATAAATACAATTTTTCCGTAAAAATTTACTATAATTTTTAAAGCAGTTTTGCATTAATGTTTCTGTGAATTAAACTTACTCAACAATATGCGTAAAATCACAAGACATTACTCGTAATTAGAAAAAATAGATTTTTTCAGTAAAAATTTACTGATGATTTTACTGTAATTTTACTTTTTTTTTTACAGTGTACGTACAGTATTTAATTTTCTCAATAATTGCGATTATTGCATGTATTACTGATTGTGTTAAAGTGATATCTGGTGATGATTTTTAAACAATGGCTTGCAGTGAAGCTAACGATTTGTTATTTTTTGACAACTAAATTACACATCGAATTTTTTTTTGTTTTGAGTGATTTAATGCTAATTACCCTGAGTAGCAATTCCATTTCCTACAACATTACTGAACAGCAAAACTCACAAGTCAGTCTTGTGAGTTTAATGGCGCTGAAAGATGTAAGTTTTATATATTGTTATATTATAATTAGGAGGGGTTCCGATCGAGATGAGATGATATGACTTCAATTTAGCGAGACAAGACTCGAGACGGTTAATGATGATTTCAGACGATAGGAGATGAGATGATATTTACTCCATATATGTGAAAAATTTTATTCATGAGTTTCTCTTTCTTCTGCTTAATGCCTTTTCTCTGTTTTATTGGCTTTTAAATTACCAGCGTTTTGTTTTATTGCAGTTAAAAATGGGTAAATCTGTTACCAAACTAACATCAGTTTTAATTATTCTCATCACTTGCACGACAACGTTGTCAACTACAGCCGTTACAAAAGGTTATTACCGTAATATTACGATACTTTATTTCATGTTGCACTTTTTATGTACAGTTTGTCATTATCGCTATTTCAGAAGATGATCAACAACATCCAAAACTTTTAATTGACATTATTATCAATTTTTACCGTTTGCAGCAATGGAGAAATTTTATTTTTATAACGGACCATAGCAGTAACCAATATGATTATAGTAAAACGGTATAAGCATTTTACTTATACCGTATTTCAATTTTAGATCACTTTATACCAAAATATACATCATCCATTTACAAGCACAATGTTGTGTTGTTATTTGGTAATGACACGTTAAACCAACTTACATATATCCTAGATAAAAAATCTAATATTGTCAATTCTGTGATTTTATGGTGTAATTCTTCCGTGATTGACGTTTACAATCAGGTACGAAATGACTAAATTTCAAAAAATGTTTTTATGGTTAAACGCATGATTTTAGCATCACAACACTTTAAGATCAAAACCACACAATTGGTTCGTCGTTTATGAAAACTTACATCACTTTAATAAAGATAAAGAATTTCTCTTGAGAAACTCGAAACTCAACAAACAAATTTACGTTTTACTACCCAACGTTAAAAACAACAAAGTCAGTTAATTAAAAAAAAAAATCAACATATGCTTAAAAGTTATTAAATTATTTGCATAGCAGGAGTGGATCATCATCAAATTTCATTCTCCCAAAGTCTCTTTGAAACCTACAACAGTGGCATTAATTTCAGAGAACAAATCAACTTCTGTTTACAAAGACCAAAGCAGATTGTTACAAGGAGCAAACTTGTCCATCATTTTTTATCCCGTAAACTTGTAGTAATTTATTAAAACTTGTTTTCTAACATCTATTTCGCACATAGATTCCACGATCTACTATCTTTTGGCGAGCCCATTTTGGCGACCCCGATTCGGCGAGCCCGTTTTGGCGACAAGTCGATTTGGC
>JAQFZP010001726.1:0-17379 GCA_034695745.1 Geophilus truncorum
TTGGGTCCGAGACTTTTGGCCGGATTTGAGAACTGGCCGGATTTCGCTATGTCCGGATTTGAGGGCGTTGACTGTATAACATTAACACTCCTTTATAACAATGTTTCTCAAAGTGGTAAATCAAAAAAACTTTTTTGCTATAAACAATTTTGTAATTTGTACATTTACAGTTCAGTGTTGCCATCAGACGAATCACAGTATGAGAAATGAATCAGTTTTCAATAAAATAAGTATTTTATTTTTAATTTAAAGAAATAGATGTTCTAAAATTATTATATTAAAAAATACCTCTTTCCCCCATTTCATTACAAGTAAATTGCAAAAGTTTTTTTTGTTTTTAAAAACTGAATTGCAACTCTAGAAAGTTTGAGAATCACTGCTTCATACAGTTGACGCAATTTATAAAAGAACAGGATAAAAGAGCAACCCTCTTATAAAAGTAGTCTTCTAAATGCCCAGTTATTCTTTTTAAAAAAGCAGTTTGCTTACACGAGCCACCTATTGACTGCATGAACAGCATTCTTGTACACCAGACTTGACTGCAAAAATGCCATTTCATTCAAACTGGCTTTTCAATCCATTTTAATTTATTACTATTAACAAACTTAAATGTTGGCAACATCTAAGTTTGTTGATAGTAATAAATTCTCGAACCCAACATCACATTCCCTTTAATTTACCAATTCACTTTTTTCATTAAAAAAAAAACAAAAAAAAACTTACCAAAACATTTTCTGCTTTTACAAGTAAACCCTTAACAATTAACATTCAATCAGTAAAGAATGAACTATAAAAGTTAGTAACTATCTCCCTTTTATAACACTGCCCACACAAAGTCTACCATCAAATCGCTCCAATTCAGACATTTTACGACACAATTAGCTGGTTAGCAATACTCATTCCCTAAAAGCCATCCATTAAATGAAAAAGATTAGATATCTACATGCAATTAACCATCACCCACCTTATGGTTGTTATAAGTGGGTTTTGAGGCGACGAAAGCAGGAAAAATCTGCAAATTATTAAGATTTAATGTATTATACACTATTTTTTCTACTGTCACAATGCGGAGTTATATTTCAAGAATTACATTTTTAATATAAAAAATTTTAGTACATTAAATTACAGGCATAAAATAAATATTTCTTACAAAAGTAGCAATAACTTACGCTCATCTCTTCGCTCCTGTAATCAGTGAACATTTTATTATTCTGAAGCAAAACACAAAAGTATGGTTCCCACGTGACCAATGGCAGTTCATGTTTGACTGTTTTAGGAAAATGGCTTGGAATGAGTTCCTTATCTGCAAACAAATAAAAAGAAATGATTCAAATATTTCAACAAAATTATCTTCATCACCATAAAAAAACATAATAAATTTTTTTGTTACCACAGCCAGCCATTGTAAAGTTGAAATTCAGCAGAAAGTTAAGAAAGCATTTCCTTCTATTCAGCTAACTCAAACTTTTGCACTACATTTAATAGATTTGGCCTCAAATTATTCAGATCTTGCCTCTAGGTTCATTTAACTTCCTAATATTTTAAGGGTCAATAAAAAATAGAAAAATTCATACATTCTTACAGTTTCCTTAATAAATTACTAAATTATTATCGGTTCTTGATTTGCATTAGAGGAAATGAAAATGTGAGTGTTTTATGGCGTCATTATTAACCTAAAATGCAATTCTTATATTTCTTATGCATAACGTAAATTATTTTCCGTAAAAATAAAATACGAAATTTTATAAAAATATTACATATGCAAAACGGAAAATCGCAGTGTCCTATTGACATTACACTTGCAGACGACTTAATTGTTACCATGACAACCAAACAATCAATTAATCAATCAATATATTAATAAAAACACTATTAAAAACCTTTAAAGACACACCTACATTTAACATTTCAAATACAATGGAAGTGACCAGTAGTTAAAAATTGACAATGGAATGACCAGTAGTTAAAAATTGACAATGGAGTGACCAGTAGTTAAAAATTGACAATGGAGTGACCATAAATCAAGACATAAATTTTTCAAAATAATCAATGAAAAATTCATTTTCCCACCTAGTGTCAAAAATGTAAAACTTGATTAATATTTTAGTATCAAATTTCAGCAATAGGCAGCACATGACTCCAATTTGTACATCACTTTCCCAATATCCTCATTTTTAAACTACGTTGAGAAACATATATCCGGAAGGAGTGGCCAGCATCGATTATTGTATTTCATTTCATCAAAAATTTCACGAAGTTCATGATCTAACCTCACAACAACTTCATCTCATCAATTCCAACATTCAAACTAACTATTAGGTTACATCTTCCACAGTTCATTGGCTCCATTGAATACACAACATAAATTACACTTGTACTGCATTGCCAACTGATGGATCGCGGATAAAACTGTCAGCAAAGCTGCTTAGCAAACCCTGGGCTACTTCCTGTTGTCGGCATTACCGCTGGTGGTCCATTATATCAAGATGATAAAATTAACCTCAAAATAATTCAAATTCACAACTTTTTTTTATATCACCAACTCGTTTAGCATTCAAAACAGTTTGAGAAACCAGTGTTACAGCTCATTATACCTAAATGTGGTCATAAACCTTGAAAAAAATAAGAAAATTCCCACAATAGCGTGAATTAGGGCGCCATCTTTGCCTTTTTAGGAGTAGAGCACGCATAAAACATATAATAAAACATAGCCTAGCGCTGCTTTTCAAGGTTATAAATCAAATTATAACCCTACAATCCGTAGAATCCCATTTTGCGCCACTCCCGTTACTCGACCCACATTGTTGCATCGTTGAAATTCAAACTGTTGGCGGTCTGTAAAATTGAAAAACTGTTTTCTTTTCGCACAATTCACCTTTCCACAGGTCTATATTTAGTGGGATAGGAAAAAAAGAGTTTAGAAAACATTCAATTTCTCACTTCCGGGTTTTTGGTGCGAGCAATGCAATGCAGCGCCCCTGGGGAAATTAATTTCCATGACAACATCAATTTATTAAAGCTGCTGTCTATAAAAATTCACTAATTGCCATGCAAGGTTATTGCGAACTCTCTTTGTACACATTAATTCGAGGAAAAGTCTAATTATACTTGCCATTTGTATTTCACAACAAAAACACTATTCATTATTGATTCAGAGCTGTCACCTTGACTACCGTGTTTTTATTATACAAATGCAGTTATTTTTCCCCACAAAACAATCAACAAAAGCGTGAAAAAACAACATGGAAACTTCAAATCCACATGGCTCTTTTCCCAGGTGATAAAATGATGCATAATGGGGTATGAGTAAAGAGGAAATTTTTTGTTTAATTTTTTTTTTTCATAAGTGGTTTGAGTCATAGGACAATGACACCTTAGGCTTAACCTGGATCCACATCCAAAAGAAATTTCAGCTATCTTAAGAACTGTGGGTGGCGAAATGCCATCTGGAGCATTAGATAAACTTCATAATTGCTTGTGTGAGCAATTTTACTTCAATGCCACTACTAAAAACTAAAAAAAGATTTTTTTTTTTTTAACTCACCATTACGGGTCAATTACCATAAGTTTAAAATTAATGCATTTTTTACTGTAAAAATATAAACAAATTTTGTTAGGCCTACAAAAGGCCTAGAATAAAATAAGGCGGGATATTTTAATTCAATTCTGATTCAGTCGAGTTAAGGAATGGGAAAAAAAAAAAAAAAAGTTTAAAAACAAGACGGAAGCCGGCCTCTTGACCGGAATTTTGTGCATTAAAAATATATAATATAAAAATTAATGTGTAAATCGGTTCAATCACCGTTGGAATGGAGAAATGAGAAAATTTCTTTGACGTGATCCAGGTCAAATTATTAAAAATCGACAACATGTACAAGTCGTGACTTACCGCAAACCATTAACCATCCTTCAACCCGGCAAGGAAACTTAGAGTCCAGCTTCCTGTACATGATCGAGTCGAATTTCATGTAAAAAACCGCGTTTCCACGAGATTTCTGGCGACGATGCTCATTCGGGCACTCGCTTTGAGATAAATCGCTATCGATTCGGCCGGAGTGATTGCATCCGTGCGATTCAAACATCTGCCATCTTTCCGTGACGTCACGCACTTGACTACGTCATCTACGGATGTACCCTCGGTTGGCTTTTTTCATTCATTTTTCTTCCTTAAATACAATTCATCGTATTTAATTGAATAAAATGTCTTCATTAAAGCATTGAGTTGATTTTTTTTTACTTGGAAACAATCCGAAATTGTTTAATGAGGAATTCGTGACTGATGACGTCATTTGTGTTTAGCAGACGACCAGGGGCAAGATGTACTGTATCTTAGATCTATGCTAAGTAGGCAAGCCAAACACGAATCGTTGGTTTTATCACGAAGTTTTCCATTAATATCCTGTCAGTGTTTTTACTCCGAGTGCTTTATGTCGATCGATGTATCCGAGCACATAAAAATAAAGTGAAAAATCAATAAAGACATAAATTCAGACATAACTGTTACGAGTAATAAATATTTAGCACGAATCTGGCGCGAATAAAAATGTTAATGTTATTGCCATGGTAACCAAAGTTTGTTGAAACTAGAATAACGCTTGTTTCCCCTTTATCTGAGTCATCGTGACCTTTTAAAACGAATAAAAATGAGCATCAGAAGTCATACTTAACCTAAATCTGCACAAAATTTAAACGAAGCCAAGGTCACACACTAAAAGCATTTTTGGTTTTAACTGAGGGAGGAAACCTAAGTCAATGTGCGGATGTAAACGATTTAATTAGGGAACAAACATCCGACTAAATTTGTAACTGCAGTTAATAAACGAACGAGTCTCTAATTGGTGTCCAGTTACAAACAAAAATAACATTTGGATAAATAAGTAAAAAGAAATTCGACCTCTTTTATGTCTGGAAAAATAAAAAAAAGCTTCCGCAATTATAAAACTGAATAAAAATCATTATTAAAATGTCCTTTATTCATATAATTAAGAACTGCTTACTTCTTTTGTAAGTAAAATAACTACAATTATGAGTAAATGATGTACATCATTGACTAGTTGGCAATTAAAGCTTTTTTTGTGATACAATACAGTATAAAATTTAAAAAATTAAATTAAATTTTCTTTTTGGTCATGTAATAAAAATGTAAATTAATTATCATAGAAAGTGAGCAATTTTCAGAATTAAAAAAAATTATTATTTATACTGATGTTTCTGGATTTGGTTGAACTTCGCCATCATTTTGCACTTCACTTTGTTCCTTTCCGGTTGCTAAAATAAATTAAAATGCTATTTAGAGTTAATTCAAAATACAATTACTCTTGAATTTACACACCACTATAACACGGACTCTTTTTCTTTCCTAACATCACGTGACCAATAGCATATACAATACCAACAACGCAACTCGAAACTCCCAACACTTGAAACGAACTCCGAAGTCCTACAGCAGCAGCAATGGAGCCACCGACTAAATTCCCAACTCCAGACCCTAAAAAAAAAAAAAATTAATAAAAGTATAGTATTTACGTTATCCTAAATTACCTATTTCGTAATGAAGACACCGTACTACGGCTTGCATAGTTGCAGTTAACCCTTTCGGTGCAAAACTGTTGGCTAACGTGACACCTGCAGCTAATTTAAGGCATGAGGTAATAAATTTGAGCGCTTCTAACGCAATTGACCACCAGGGGTTTCTGAAACAATAACACGTTAAATTTAAGGTCTTGGTTATTATTTTTAAGTTGTTTGACTTACACTATAACTGAGTAGCAAAGCAGTTGAATTGAATAACAGACGAATGTAGCTATTAAGAGATTTACTCTTCCTGCCCAATTCATAATTGAATCAGCGAAAAACATTGTTGGAATGCATAGAAGTGATCCAACAGTACGAGAAAGACCTGTGAATTTAAATATTATATTATAAATAAATAAAAATAAAAATTTTCAATGTCATTATGATTGGTGACTTTCTTTGCCACCTGGTGTCGAAATATGAAAGTAGATATCATTTTCGACAAAGAATTTTCACTTTTTATTATTATTATTACCTAGCAAAAATTTCGAACTGCCGATTTCTAATAAAAACACAAATAAAAACGTCTCTAAAAATCCCCATAATGCACCGAGGAAGAACATGGCAATGAATAACAATATTGAGCTCCACATGTGAATCAATCTCTTCAAATGGCGCACCTCTAACTTCGGGTGTGGCTGAATGTTTACATCCAGGGAATAAATTACCACAAAAACAGTCATCAGCAGTAAAATGTCGAATAAAATAAACGCCGGAACGTACGAAATTGCTCCTAAAAATAACAAAAAAAAAAAAAAAATTAAATTAAAATCACTCACTTCGTAACCTCTCCCCTTTAACCCTTTTACTCACCAGGTGTTTCACGATACATTTGATCCACGAAAAACCCGGCCAAAGGCGTGAAAATAGCCGAAGCAACATTAGACCAAACCCGTTGTTTCCCATATTCCCCATCGAATTTCCTGCTTTGAATCAAAATTGCCGATTCGAGAAGTGGGTAACAAGCAGATAGAGACAAAATACACAATAACCTCAACACAAAATACGTATAAAACGTCAAATTCGGGTCTCCGATTTGTTTCGTGCAAGTTGCCATTTCGTTTTCAGCCGAAACGACATTGACGTCGCAGTCAACACGACACAAAAGTTTTCTTCCAGGACAACTCATGTCCTGAAGGAGATCATCGTAGAAATTTACAGTGTCGATTCGGTAGGCGCACGTAAATCGTGACTGAAATAACTTCGGATATGTGATGATGCTGAAATTTCCAGGTGTTATTAAGTGATCTTCGAAAGTCATGCATCTTTGCTGTTTTTTGAGTCCGAAACACACTTTGGGTACATCGTTGTGGGGTTTTGGCGTTGTTTTTGCCTTTTCGTCCACTTTATCTGGCGCACAAGCGAATCTACATTGTTTGAGCAACGAAAGCGTCGTTCCGTTTTGCTCGAAATTGATCGGACACGAGGGTTTTGGGTGAGTGCACGTGTCCATGACGAAATAGGCACCAGTGGGCGAACATTTGAATTCAATTTTGGCATTTTCACTTTCAATTGATGAAGCTGGTATAAATAATAAACACGTGTGTAGAATTGCTGTTGTGATGATGAGAACTGAAAGTACTAGTTTGAATTGGCCGGTTTTGTCGGTTAAATAGCCTAGAATAGAAAATTCAATGTCATCAAGTTCATTGAGGCACAGACACTATCTATAGACGGACATTAAACTGTAGTTACAATTGGCTTGTTATTCAATTTGAATACATTATACCTGCAATTGGAGCGCCTGAGAATGATATGAGCAATAAAAATGCATAGACTACAGCTGTCTGTTGAATGGATAATCCTAGACTTTGCATATGCACGCTAAGAAATGGTAGTAATGAAAATACACCTATAAAAAAAAATTTAAAACATTCAATTTGATTTTTTTTTTTATCAAATCAGATTGATGTGATTCAGTCAATCTTGGAATGTTGTTGATTTAACTTCGTGAGTCACGACGACGACATTTTTCTTTTACTTTTTCTTTTTTCTTTAAAGATAAACCTTAACATTTTCAATGCAACTACGTAGTGGGTCATTGGCATCATCACTGAAAGGCTTATCACATGTTTACTCACGTGCTTTTTTCTTTTAAGGCTCTAACACGTGTTTTTATTTTTTTTTTCAAAATATAGTTAAAGGTTAATAACTTAAAACATTATTCTGTGTCACTTTCAACTTCCAACTTTATCACATTTCTACCCTAATCTTATCTAATCAGTTCAGCAAAGGAAAAATCAGTTGTGAAAAAGTTTCACTTAAAAAAGTGTAAAATAAAAGAAAAAATTAAAAATAAATATAAAATTCTAAAATTGAACACGCATAAGTGAAAAACTAAATACTTCTTAATTTAACTAAAAATATCTAAAACTGACATAAAATTTTAATTTTGATATAACTAAAAAAAAATTTAAAAAATTAAAATTACAAATTTAAAATTTTTAAACATTTAAATTCAAAAATTCAAACCTGTAACGACTGCGCTCTAGAAAACCATAAAATAAAAATTAACGTTCGAACTTCGAATCCCAACCACAACCTTCACACGAACGCAGAGAATCATTTCCCCACAACAAACCAAGATGAAGCGAACAAAACTTCAACTTACCGCCATAAAACAGAAACACAGCAACTTTGAGAGGAATTAGTGGCTTCGATTCATCGTAGAAATCCGACAGTTTCTTATTGCAGCTTGCCATCGTGTTCTTATGCACTGGTCTACTAAAACTAAGGTCAAATTCGAGAACTTTAATCGCGACCCTGTCAAGCACATGATAAAGGGAAAAGGAACCTTCTAATTGCAGGCCTTTTACATTCTGCACATGCTGGATGCCTTTACGCTAAATTAAATTAGGAATTTCTGATTATCAGTACATATGTACTCAGCTGAGTATGTAAAGTCCAATTTGATATGTTTAACATATGATCAGTTGATTCATTGCACTATTGTTCGAGATAATTCATTTCTCTTTTTTTATATCTCGAATGTGAGTAATTATCAATTAAATATATTTTATATATTTATTTTGTAAAGTTTTTGTAAAAAGGTGAAAATTAAATTGCATACCAAAAGTGTTTGTTGTCTAGAGCAAAGGTTATTTTACAATGTAAACAGAACAGTTGTTGTAGATAAATAGATATAGAACACGTGCGATTTCTCAATGTTTGGTGTCGAATGTCAATTTTTTAGTATGTAAAGAAATTATTTCCTTTTCTTTAAAAGTTGGAAATTTTGACTCAAGTTATTTAATTTAGGTCGTGAAATGAGATATTTAAGATTTGGATTTAGATGTAGACTGCTATAAATGTTTCCAGTTTTTTTTTTTTTTTTTAATTTTTTTTTTAGGTCTTGCAAGAGTAATGAACTAGGTTAGTATTAAATTATCATATTTCGATTAGTAGTTGTCATTATGGTGCTTATAAATTGCTGTTTAGTCTTGTACGATGTTTAGAATAAAAAAAGGTAATTTTAAAGGGGCTCTAACAGAAAATTTCATATTTTATATTTTTTTATCAAGTTAATGCTTGACTATCAAGTGACTGAATTTATTTAAAATGTCAGGTTATTTGAATAATGTTGCAACTTGAACATCCAATGATCGTGAGTGACAATGGAAGAAACACTATCAGCTTGTAAATAAAACAAAATGCTAGTCGCTACTTAGTGTCGAAGTTGTACTAATTGGCTGTTAGCAGTCACGAATATCTTCTTGTGAATGGATTATTTTTAGAAAAATCGTTACATAATGACTAATGTTGCATCGTGTCAGACATGAAAGTTTTTACAATTTGTAATCATGTTTTGTGTTTTGATGTGTGAATAACGAGAAATTTCAGTTAATGCTCGCATGTTTTCCTGAATATTTTCGCAACATCTAAATTGATACAGTGATAACATAACCCTTATGGTAATGATAATAATTAATAACTGATAAAAAGATATTTAAAAAAGATCAATAAAAGTAGGTTAGATCATTGATTTTCGCAATTACCGATACATTTAGTCATAAGTTGACTTTAATTGCATAACTTACCTAAGCCGCACTAATTCAATTATCCAATTTACAACTTTACTAAGATGTGCAGTTTTACACTCACCATTTGCAAGAACCCAATTAATTCGATCAACTTTAGATATTGCAACTTATTATTTGTTATTTACAATAATCAAGTTCATTTCTAAATGCAGCTTGCATGCAGTATACCTATCATATCAACAATCATCTGTGCCAAGTTCTTATCCCTAAATCAAATGGAACACATACAGATGTATGTATAATATTGATTCCAATTAAAAAATAAGGCAATAAAAAATAACAATTTGATTTTCTTTGTGTAAAATGTCAGTTATCTCTAAATCAAGCAAAACATTTTGATGTCTAATGAAGCAATAACACATAAGACGAAACTCGTTACGTATTTTAACATATTGCTTATCACACCAAAACTTTTGTCTCTATCAATTGATTCTATAACACATTGTACAATAGAACATAGTTACCTAATAATGTAGCGACCATGAAATAAAACTTGTTGGATGATAGGGAAATGCAACCTAAAATTATTATTTTTCTAAATTTATCTCTAATAAAGTGAATTATAATAAAGGATGGTTTGCCCTGCCCTGCTTAAAATTAATTTTCAGCTGTACTTGCACGTTTTCAAGCTGAATGATACATGGTACAATAATGCATTTCACTGTCGTGTGTATTGTTATCTATTTATCCAGTAGTAATCAGTAATCGCGAGTCTCGAATCTCAACTATGTAATCTTTTAGTTTATTGTCATTAATCAAGCGAATTTAAATTTCTAAATTATATCAGTAATAAATTTTTTTTCAATTATAAATTGCAAGATGCGAATTACAAAAAGTTAAACAACAACTACCAACAGCAGGTGTAAAATCAATTAACCAAACAATATCATATCATTAAGCAGGAAACATTTTTGCATTCAATTGCCAGATGCACATAATTGTAATTGTTACCATTCACCAAACTTTAAAATAAAAACCTGCGTTTGTTTTCACTAAATACGAAATGACGAGCAACAAATTCGATATGAGTTTTTATTACAACTTTTTTTTCCTTTCATTTGTTTAATTTTCACTTTCCAAGAATAATCAAGGTTAGAATTTGAAATTTCTTAAAGTATTTTTCAATTTAAAATGTGACCTAGTCGCATTAATAATTGCACTAAATTACACAAAAATAGCTTGTTACCTCTTAAAAAGCAAAATAGAGCTTCAGTAATTATTCGAGTAAACAAAACAAAAAATAAAATCTCATGCGCGTAACTATCCATACAAATCGGACGTTTCTGCTAGATACAATTTCAAATTTTAAATTTTATCTTTCCTTTACTCTTCGTATTCCATGGTTTTGATAAACTGGACAGCGGAACAAAAGTAGGTCCACCAGTAATCCTCTTCGCTCTCGATTCGTTTCTGATAGAAACTATTCACGTATTGAATGCTCGAAAGAAGATTCGGAGGATTGGCATTGACCAGAATATAAACTAAAACAGGCATAAAGTCGTCTGCACCCGGGACAGAATGCTCGTTAGCTAATCTCAGTAAGTTTATAATTGTTGTACAACAGCGGAAAACGCAATGTAATTTATCTTGAGGTGTCTGAAACAGAAATTTCTCATTAGGCCTAAAGTTAGGTCACATATGACTCGCCGAATTTCACCTCATATAATTGTTTACCACACGTACGAAAATGTAAATAAATGTTTCCTACCTTGTATGCATTGATGGTGATAATCTCAGCTTGAGCCGCTGGCCACGGACATTCGTAATGATACATCTGAATTATGAAAATTTAATAAATTATTGATTGATTATACAGTATATAATTGAATCACTTTTTACCTTGGGAATTTGTAAATATTTGTGATTCGGCGTTAAAATCTTCGCTAATTTTTGGATATGTTCGTAAATTAGCCTTTAAAAAAAAATAAGAAATTCATTATTTTGTTATTTATATTATACTTGTAAGACTTATCGTTTCTTACTTATCGTTCATAACATCACAGTCACCATTAGGATACAAAGCATGAATGTACATTTGACTCATTATGCTACGTTCAATAGCAACTTGAGCTTGTTTAATCTGATCCTCACTCGCGGCTTTAATAAAAAAAATTAAAATTAATTTTTTTTTAAATAATTATAAAAAAAAAAAAAAAAAAAAAAAAAAAAAAAAAAAAAAAAAAAAAAAAAAAAAAAACCTTACATTGCCATAAAGGATCAGCTTCCATTTCTTTGTACAACTCGTTCAAAAACTGTTCGACTAAATCCGTCTTTTCGTCCGACACCGTTAATTTCTGAAACTCTTCCACAAACGTGAGAATCGCACGTTCCCGCTTTTCCAAAAACATCCGCACGCAGACTGATATCATAAACTTACTACAAACAGTTTTATCCCTATTAAAAATTTAAAAAAAATTAATAACTATTCACTAAATCTCGATATAAAAAAAAATTACCGATCGACTCTATCCAACACTCTTTCCAAATGAGCCAAAGTTGTGAGCAAATTCTGACGACATCTAACTAAATAAGCAACATATGGCGACCTGTTTTTGTAATCATCGCGTAAGGAACGGAACAATTTCTTCGATCCTTCTTTATCGAAAAGTCGTACGCATCTCAGAGCTTCGAGCAACTGTGCGATCAGCTGTCGGTCCTGCAAATTCACAGCTTCCGCGTGCTGCATTTTGAGAAACGCCACAACATCGTTGTCATTGTTTTTCTCCGCATCTCCGGACGACATTTTCAAAACGTTTTGTCCCCACGGAAGTGCACCGACGTCAGCGGCACTTAGCACCAACCGTAATTTACGTTTGGCGTCTGCGAATGCGTACGATGCGTTGTTTGTGTCGAGGGACAAATTGAAATCTTCGTTATGGTTTTCTTTTTCCTTTTCGTTTGATAGTAGCAAAGTTGTGTCGCTGCCGCCGACCGCACTGTCAGTTTCCACGGGCTTCTTCCGGTATTTAGCTAAAATGTCATCTCCGACTTCCGATACTGTGACCTTCGTTTCGTCGGAAGAAGTCCGTCGGAGATGTTTGTACATCGGCAGGAAGTCGTCGCGAAAAACCTCGCCACCTCCCGCTAGATTATGGAGATTTTAAAATTAAAATAAATTTAAACTTAATAATTATTATTATTATGTTGCCTTTATCGAATGTCCGGCAAGGTAAACCGATATCTTCGTGACTTCTGGATGATTTCCGGATTCGCGTACTTTTAAAAGGCAATTTTAAGTTTTTGAAGAAACTCTTCTTGTTTTTCTGATCGTTTATGTCTAATGTATCCTAAAAAAAAAAAAAAAAAAAAAAAAAAAAAACACAAAAAATTATAATTTTTGATGTAAAAATTAGAGTATAAATTATATTTACCTTATCGCCTCTTTCGGCTGTTTTATCAAAACTAATTGATTTTGGAATGGTATCGGCACGAAGAGAAATACCCGAATCCTGCGTCGATCCACTTTCAACTACAATTGAAATTATTTTATTTTTTTATTTTTATAACCAAAAAAAAATTAAGACTTTTCTTACGTTTATTTTCTCCCGCACTACCGCTACTACTACTTCCTGAACTTGCCAAACTACCGCTACTCAATCTGACCCCACTTGCACCTTCGTATTCAGCTGATTTATGTTTGTGTTTCTTCTCCGGATCGTGCGAATCGAAATTTAGGTGCGATTTTGTCGCTGTACCTACTGTTTAACAAAATTACAAATAAACATCAATTTTTATTTTTATTTAAAAAAAAAATCTATTTACGTTTTGGTTGTGATTTTGATACGTGAGCCGAAATTCTATGCCGTTCATTATCACTATCAACAACATGAAGCGATAAAAGTGCCTCAATCGGTTGGTTGTTCCATTCGCCAGAAGCACCGGGGACGAAAACAGAACTGTCGTTCGACAACATCCCCGATTCGGGTAATTCACCCAAAGAAATAGACAAACGTCCCAAACTCTGCATTCCCATAACTTCAGTTGCGTTACACGGCTCCCCGCTCTCCCAGGCGTCGTTTAATAACCCGGAAGACGGAGATCGGTTACGTTTAGAACGTAAATCAACCCTTTAAAAAAAAATTTAGAAATTAGTAATAATTAAAGATTAAACAAAATCTTTTTTATTTTTTATTACCTATCGACTGACGAATCAGTATCTGGAGCGAAAGGATCAAATTTTTCCAACACAGAAGACAATTTATTGATTTGACACGTTTTCTCATCGACGTCAGATGGAAGAGTTGCTTTATTCGAAAACGAGAAGGAATAACTAGCGTCGCTGTCTTTAATTGGTTCAAAACTCAAACGATCGACTAATTTCTTTGCCGCAATGTGTGATTCGGGTCTATTAACATCTGTGAGTGTTTTTACAGATGCATTATCGATCGGACTTCGACTACCTGTAAACATTTTGAAAAAATTAAATAATAAATTATTTTTTACTTAATTAAAAAAAAAATTTTGTTAATTACCTGACGCTCTCGGTGTGATGTTATCGTCGACATTATTTTCAGGTACGCAAACTGACGATTCTTCGTGAGCATCAGTCTCGATGTCAAACCGCGTTGCGTCATCGGATCGAGCAACACTCGCCGTATCATCTGATCGTGTAACGCTTCCCGTATCGTCCGTATCAACATCTTGCATTCGTTCCGAGTCCGAAACCAACACATCCGTACTCCACGCTTCACTTCCGGTGTCCGCAACGTCAGTTCCGTGCAAACCAAACTGAACCTGTGAGATATATTTAAATTAAATCAAACTATAAACAATAAAAAAAATCCTCTAATACCATATTCGGATCCAAAAATCCACTCGCGGTGGCCATAGAAACTTCGTGCATCACGTGCTCGTGCTGCGTCTCGACCGTTTCCGAATCACTCGCCAAAACGTCGGTGCTCCAGGTGTCGCTGACCATTGACACCGTTTCGTCTCCCTCAATAAGCGGTCTAATATCGAATTTTCCAAATTTATCGTCGATATCCTCCTGATTTTGCTTATTCGAGTTAACCGGTAAATTCAAGGGTCTTTCTTCTCGTTCGTCGCCCTCCGCTTGAGACGACGGAGTGTCTCGACCGCTGACGTTCGGAGTACCGCGACCGCTGACGTTCGCCGACACCATATCTGATAAATTATCGTTTTCATTTTCGTTTTCGTTTTCCAGTTCTAGTGATGATGCGACCGAGTGATTCGACGCTGCTTCGGAAATTGCTTCTAAATTATCGCTCGTTCCGATGGAGTCTTGGTCGTGCGATAAAGAAAATCGGGTGCGTTTTTCTTGGGTGTCTTGGGCGCTCGTGACGCTTTCCTCCTCGTTCGGAATCGAATCGAGCTTCATCCTCACTTTACTGTGTTTGTTTTGCTGTTCCAACGACAAGACTCGTTGTTCCGAAAGCATTCCGGGATATTCGCCATTCTGATTATTCAAAGAAATGACCAGCACTTCGTCGACGAAATTTGAAAATAATTCGTCGTCTGATTTTGCCTTGTCGTCATCCGAATTAACCGTTAAGTAAACTCTGCTTTTCCCTTTAGAAACTAAAAGAAATGAAAATAAATTAGTGTTTCGTTAGTAATTGTTGTTAAGTAAATTTACCTTTCCCTAAAATATTTCTTTTCGAAGACGGAGTTTGCGGTGGTGTCAAAGAAGCAGTGCTGCCGTTATTTCCCGAAAACGGCTCAGGAGAAGCGGAAAAATTTGTTGTATTTGGAGGTGTTGTCGGTAAATTTACCAAAATCGAGCCCAAAAGCTTCTTATCAACGTCGTTGTCACTTGCATCGTTCAGTATAAGACGCAAAAGTGCAATCTAAAATATAAAATATTATTTTTCAACTAAACAATTATCTTATAACAACTTTTTTTTTTAAATTACCAAACTGAATAGATCATTTTCAGTTATCATCACAGACGAACGAATGAGACCGTCTAACTGCGAGCTTGATTCAGGCGGCTGTTCGTCGACATTATCCTCCAAAATAAAATCCAAAAGTGACGACATGCAATCCTTTAAAAAATAAAAATAATACATCGCATCAATATTTTTATTTTTTTATAAATTAAATTTAAAATTTTTACTTTTTCAAATCTCCCATACAAATCCATCAACTTGGGTTCGATGGGCTCCCATTTCGACATGCCCAAAACATTCAAAATCTGCGCTACTTGCATCAAATTAAATCGCGCAATATAACTAATCGGCGTATCGCTGATAATCCCATAAGGCTCCGGGTTGACGATGGCGGGACAAATGAAAAACGAAAACAGCAAATCGGCGCACATCGCCCCCGCCTCTCTTCTGTCGATCTTTCTTCCCTTCAAGACGATGTTGTACAACTGCTTAACGAGCCAAATAAGACTAGAAGGAAAACAATAAATGTTTCCTTTAATCCCACTGATGAACCTATTGGTCAAGTTGACCAGTTTCGTTATGGTCCAGTTGCGATATCGCTTTAAATTCGCAGCAAAATCCGGCGTGCCCTCTTTACCGAACCGACGAAGCCGTTCGTGTGGCGGGAAGCGAACGATCGCCTTGCCGGGATCGATGTCGAGGAACAACTCGTCTTCCATCAGCAAGTGCACTATGGGATCGTGCAGAGCAGCCGTGAGGAACAGTTTGGCCGAGAAAAGCCCTTCGTTGAACGTCTTGTACACACGGCTGAAAGCGCACGACCCGTGCCGCAATAAACGCCGGGGGTTTTCGCTCATAGCGAGTTGCAGTTCCATAAGATGACGTAGTAGGCTCAAGACAGATTTCTCGTCTTCCTGAATGATGCAATTGCCATAAACGGAACACGCGACCACGTTGACGGCTTGGCGCATCTTGTCTGTTTTAATCTTCTCCGCGGTGACGAGGCACATGGCGAGTAGTTTTGGGTTAAGACGTAGTTGTTGTAAGAAGTCTCCGTAAAGACCTTCTTGGAAACCCAAATGTTTGTAGGCGTTGATGAAAACGACCGATTCGAGCACGTTGGCTCGTTGGCAGCATAGAGCTGGGGAACAGTCTGGACGTGACAGAATGAGGCCATCGAGGTTGATTCTCTGTTGTTTAGCAATCCACGACAGGTGGTACAGTCGTTCGACTGTTTTTAAAACCTTGAGATTAGTGAATACGATGATTAGTGGTGATAAAATGTGTGATATGGAAAAAATGTGTTACCTTTTCGTTCAGTATTTGTAAATTTTGTCTTTCTGAAGTTATGAAGAGTTTTTCTTGTTTTAAGTAGCGGACTAGGTCCAGTAATTCAGCTCTGGAACCCATTTCTAGATGAAATTTAACGTGTTTGGTATATCTTCTTGTTATTTCTTAATTTTGATGTTGAAAATTCGTCCTGGAAAGTGAGGAAAGAGGATGAAATTAGACTATTTACCTATTGAATGTTAAATAAATACAGAAAATTTGAAGTAAATATCGCCAACCGATGTATAGAGGCTTACGACCAATTTTTTTTTTTTTAATTTTGTTAAAGTTCAGTTTGTTAACTACTAATAAATAGGTATTGGAATGTTTTACGTCTGTAATCCTAATGTTTAGAAACATTTAATGAATTTATGCTGTCAAAAGTGCTTCATATTTACTTACATTTTAATCTCATTGACGGAAACAAGTTGCAGTTGCCTCCCACTATCAATGACGCTTGACAACTTCAAAATTGTGACAACTCTGAAGTTGGTTTTTTGGAGAAGAACAAATAATTCATTTAATTTTATTTTATTTGCTATGTATTTTCGCTAACAACTTTTTAACTTACTTTCTTTCCAATTTTA
>JAQFZP010001727.1:0-17372 GCA_034695745.1 Geophilus truncorum
AACTGAAATGTCATTATTAAATCAGTAAAGCATCAGCTTTGCTCAAGGCAACACATCTTTCTTTATTCTCTCTCTTTTGGCTTTTTCTTCTTCACTTTAACATTAACATTACCAGTAGTTCTAACTTAAGGAACTTAGGTTTTTAACCTCTGGCACTTGGGCCTAATCTGGAACTTTTTATTGGCTGTTATATTTATAAAATGTTGACTTTTAAGTTTCAACTGCATCTTTCTACTGATTTCCATTTTGTACTTTTCTGATTTGATTGCTTTAGGTTTGGCTTTCTAGTATATCTTTTCACATCTTTATATTGTGTATGTCAACTAACTTCACATTTAGTTTTATGATGATTGCTTTACAGTTAGCTTTTTAGTAAATCTTTTCATATCTTTCTAAACTGCTTTACAACTAATTTCATTGGTTTTTATGTTTGGTGTTGGTTTCATACTTTGTTCTTGTTTAAATAAAACAAATAAAATAAATGTGGTGGTCTATCGGAGCTTCAAACTCCTGCGATTAAATACATCGAGAAAAGAAGAGATTTTATAGTTAGAAAGGGCTTTTATCTTCTATAACAATAACAATACACTTGAATACCTTTATAAACTCTAGAACTAGAATCTTATCATTAATTTCAATTTCAATTCTTATTCTTATTAAACTACAATTCAAATCGTAATGGTGACGACGCTTCACTAAATACAATTAAAAAATCTCAATACGGTAATTTTTACTAATAACTACTTCTCGTAATTATGTTGTAATTGTAACATACTTTTCGATATATTACCATAACTTAAAATTTTTATTGTTACTGTCCATTACTGGTACTTAAGAATTTTAACAATGTTATAGCGCGATTTTTGCTATAACCTCATAACCCCCCCCTCCCCCCCAAAAAAAAATAAAAAAAAAATTGTTTGTCCGGAGCGACTAGAGATAGCAGTCATCCTTCGCTCTCATTGGCTGTCAGAATGACGTCATCCCCGACTATCCGACTATTTTAAATAGTCTGGGCACTGGACAGAAATCACACGATCCTTGCTGATTTTTCGGGATTTCGAGATTTCCAACAAATTTTTAATATTTGTAGCGATTTTTCTGGATTTTTAGACTAAAAATTTGAGATTTGCAAATAATTTTAGATATTTTTACGAATTGAGCATGTGCGCCAACATACTCGCCTCGGCCATCTTGCCCAGCCCAGTGCTTCTGATGCTTGACAGTAACGCCACCTAGTGTCAGATATGAAAATCTTCGTAGTAATATCACAGATTAAGAAATTATTTCTTAATCTGTGGTAAAGCCAGGAGCAAGAGTGTATGATGTACAAACGGCCGCATAATCATGTCTACTGACGAGAGAATAAAATTTGTATAACACTTTCGACTTGTTGACATTGTTATACATGGAAAAGTAAATGGCAATTTTGAATCTGTGGCTGGAATGTGTGGCTAGCTTGATGACCATGGTATAAATTTTTAATTGTCAAATTTCAGGGTTTTGAAGAGAATTTTGACTGACTTGTTTGATCAGGAACATCAGTTTGATCCCAAAAAAAAAAATATTAAACAACAAATTGGCAATTGGTGTAGCTGTTTTATTACTCAATAAATAGTGTATATTAACTCTCATAATCGAGATATACAATTTATCATTTTCCTATTACTAACAGCTGAGCAATTAGAATTATCAATATTTTTCTGTTTTAATATGTCCAATGTCGTATTAAAGTGAGCCGTAGCTGACAATTCTTTGCTATCTGGTATAAATAACTTTATCCCATTTCGCTTAACCGGTGAAAGTACTGTAAGAGCTGAGTCAACTAGAAGCATGTCTAATCGAGCGCCAGCTTTCACAATTCCTTCAATGATTTTCAATTTTTTCCCATCGAACACGTGAATGTCTTCTCCTTTTACGACTAAGGTCGGTCCAGGAACTTGGTATTGTTGGTCAGTTTGAGCAAAATTCACTGGAAAAAAATTTTAATAAAATTTTACAATTATAAGATACCATTTTAATACCTAGACAGTTGCTTCCAGTGTCGAAAATCAGAACAGAGCATGACTGGCTTAAAGTTGATTCGACGTTTAATCTGATCCTAACTTTATTGACGAGAGTTGGATCAAGTTTGGTTACGAGGGTTCTGTCAGTTGCTGGATCGCTGATAATTTGAATTCCCGGCAATGTCCCACTGCTCTTCCCGTTATTCAATTGAAACTTAACTTTGGAACCGGTAGTTGCTTAAATAATAAGAAATTATAAGTAATTCAATATAAAAATTCATTTATTATTTATTAATTATTATTTACTTACGACCCATGCCCGAAGCTTTGATTTGGGCGATTTCAACTGAAGTAACGTGCAAATCAGTGTTTCCCATCGAGTAATTAAGTTGTTGTTTTCCCAGTTCAACAGATGCCCTGCAAAGGATAGTAAAATTTAAAAAGAAATCAGGAATGCAATTGTTATTTATTTTTTCCTGTTATCTCATTTTGGTAAATCAATATCAAGTTGTCTCTCATTTCCTCCTACAAATTTCACAGTTATAATAGTGGTCAACCCACTTTTTAAAAATTTAATAAAACTATAAACGATTTTCAAATTATCTTGTTAGCATTCTTCGACATTACTCCAAAGAATGCAAAAGATAATTTATAATTTTCAATAAGCCAATTCAACTTTTTATGCGGGTCAAAGTGACAATGACCGGCAAAACGACAACAACCTCATTTTCAAAACAATTTTCAGTGTTCAATAACCCTTGAAACATTTACAATTTTGTATAAAACAATTGACATTTCAGTAATTTCATAATTAAACTTGACACGAAGGTGATTTAACTTTTGTTTTTCCACAAATCTATTCACTTAACAGGGTCAATTAATTATTTTGAAACATTGTTCTAATTTAAAATTTGGGTCGAAAAACACTTAAAAACAAGCTGATTAGTAATTACCATTTCAGTGCCTGTTTTCATTCTCACAGTGGTGACTTTAAATAATCAAAGAAAAGCACTTACAAAATTCACCCTCGTCGCAAGACGAAGATAAGATGCTGCTCAGATATGCATATATACACGATACGTGAAACTGAGTTCAAAAACGACACCGACTAAACTTATCAACATAATTTCCCTCGAGCTATTTGTGCGGCGCGTACTGAATAAAAGCGTGTTGGATGTATTATCAAGGTTAGTAGATCAGTGACATGCTAAAGGGCGGCAACATTATACAGCCTCAACGTGGAGTTTTGATAGGTCAGGCTCATCCCCAGGAAGTCGGAGGGAGACTAACTGAAAATGGTGTTGTGGAGGAGGTAAGTTGGCAATATTTTTACGCTAAAGACTAAACTCGATATCGTAAGTGATTTTTCCAAAATTGGAATCAGAAAAATCAGTTGTTTTTAATGCAAGAAGCGGGTGGTTCAACCGGTTATACAGTAGGTTGTTGTTATGGATTAGAGAATAATCTAATTAGATGCTTATAGCATGTAATTCTTGTTCATAGACATGTAAAAACGATTATACCTACAGCATATCAATTTTTTCATTCATAATATTGTTATTTTTCTTTTTCTTTTCTGTTTTTAATCATGAAATTCTATTTAAAATTCTTTATTGTGAAAGTTTTTCACCAAGTCTGTATAATTATGAAATTTAGGTTTCATTAAAAATCAAATTCAATTCTAGATGTGGCACCAGAAAAATATTCCTGACGGTGTTTACGCTGTTAATACTTCCGGGTAAAAAAAAGTGGAAAATCGATATACCGTACGTGAAATGATTTATAAACTCTCTTGCATCCTCCTTCCCGGTCCCATAGGAAACTGCAGGAGAATCAGACTTAAGGACTTGCTAAATGCATCTATATTTTTAAAGGCGAAAGATGCAGAACTTGCGCAGACAGAAAATCCATTTTCAGCAAGATCAAGCTTGAAAATAAACGAAATGTACGGAAATGGGTCATGTACAACCGAGGGATGTTTACGAGCAGGTATAACCACGAAAAAGAAATCTTCATAAAATCACTCAACTCGTCATGTAAATTGCAATTTGTGGGCAACTTCAGAACAATGACATGAAAATTATAGGTTAAAAACGATGAAATTATTACTTTTTGAGTTTAATAACTTTGTTTTTAAACGACCTGATGAATAGCAATCTCGTTAATGCACTAGGGTACGCTTTGCGAGATTGCTTAACGTAACTTATTTTATAATATCTATTGTCTTGAATTGTGGAGAAGAGTAATTAACTTGTCGAGGGAGCATTTTAAGCTTTTAAGCCGCTTGGTCATTAAAGCAAAGCTTGGAAAATCAGCGCGCTCGTTTGTTAATGAAAACGCTGCTTGCAAACTTCAAAGAACTTGATCCACCTTCATAACAAGGGTGAAAAATCTCACAAATTGCGCCTTTTATCACGAATTAGCTTTGCAAAACACTGTTTACATGTTGCTCTACCATAGCATTTACACTGGGAATGAACATTGATCGAAACGCAAATCCGTGCCAAGATTTTTATCAATTTGCATGCGGAGGGTACATAAAACGTGTAACTATTCCAGAGGATAAGATAATAGTAGATACAATTGACAGAGTTCAAGGTGAACTGACCGGAAACCTAAAAGGTGTGTAATTATTTGAATGTTTATTCAGATATTGCAATGTGTAATTATATACCTGTTTACCATCTGTTTTTAGCTATAATTGAAGAACCGAAGCGTTTATCTGACGGTGACGCAATTAAAAAACTCAAAGATCTGTACAATGCATGTTTGGATACGGCTACAATAAAGAAATTAGGTCTGCGGCCGTTGCAAGACTTATTAAAAAGTTTTGGCGGGTGGCCAGTGATTGAAGGTTCGAGTTGGACGAGCGAAGGGTTTGACTGGCAAAAGCTTCTTTATAAATTCAAAGAAAGGGGGGTTTACTATGATTATCTCTTGTCTATTGGAGTGGCACCGGATCCAAAAGATACGGGTCAGAATATTATTCACGTACGTTTTCTCAAACTAGATTAAAATTGTAAATTTGGCGTTTGAAAAACAGTACTTTTTTTCTATATTACAAAAGTTGGATCAACCACCATTTGCAACGGGAAATCAAATAGTACAGCAAAGAGAATGGGACAGACCGCAGTTTGCCATTTGGAAACGTCCAACAGCACGTGCAATGGGCAATGAAAGTAACGCCCAAGTGTACTTTAATGTTATGCTCAACATGGCTCTCAGTCTAGGAGCCAATAGAACTTCAGCCATAAAAGACTTGGAGGCAATCGGACAATTCGAACGACAACTTGCTCAAGTACAGTAGTAACATAAAAGGCTTAACGATGAAAAAATAAATTAAAATGAAATTATTTTTAACACAGATATCAAGGAGACGAAATAACAACAGTGAAAAGAAGGGTTACCTACTCACAGATGTACTAGGGCTAATTCAAATGGCTCCTCATGTAACTAATTCTTAATTTATGTTTAGAAAACGCTTTACACACATTTAAAAAAATATTTTATTTTAGATCGACTGGTTGGACTATTTCAATGAAATAGTATCTCATCGCATCAGACGTCACGAACGCATTTTAGTGATGGCGCCGGATTATGTCAAACAACTGTCCAAACTTCTTGCCAGAACTGATCAAAGGCAATTATTTTCAAGTCATAAAAATACTTTCAACTAATTGTGCAGTACCTCAGAACTTTAGCCAATTACCTCATGTGGCAAGCGGTACAATCTGTCGCTCACCAATTGGGACCTCCATTTCAAGACCTCATATTCAGCTTGCACAGCGTTAACACCGGTCAAGTAAAGAGGCAACGCAGATGGCTGGAATGCTTAGCTTATGCCAATAAAAATATGGGTCTCGCAATGGGTGCGCTGTACGTGAGAAAATATTTTAATTCGCAAGCCAAGGAGAAGGTAGTAATAACGATAAAGCCCGCATTCCTAATTTTCTGCTCCCACGTTCTCTGTTTTATAGGTTCAAGAAATGGTGAGCACCATTCGCAGTGAATTTGCAGTCATTCTTAACCACAATGACTGGATGGATATGAAAACTTTGCGCAGAGCAAAGGCAAAAGTAAGTTACTTGAATAAACCCTGCATTTGGTACCGTAATTTAAAAAAAAAATGTTGTGTTTTGTTATTATAAAGAATTCTGCAATGGTCTATCACGTGGCATATCCGGACGAACTCTTAGAGAATATTAAACTAGATCGATTTTACCGGAAAGTACGTTTTTGCTCTTTAACTTTTCGTCAGTCATATAAATTTATTTTTCTAGTTACGTGTTAATCGTCACCAACATTTCCAAAACGCTCTGAGAGCAAATAAATTTCGTCGGCAGTTTCAATTAGGACGACTTCGTAAATCAACGTTTAAAGACAGGTAAGCACTTAACTTGGCTGTGAAACTATATAAACCAGACTTAATTCCAGTTGGATCTATCACGGAGAAGTTGCAAATGTCAATGCATTATATGGAGTACTTGAAAATAGCATTCGTAAATATTTTTATATAATTGATATTTATGTAATCCTTAAAAATTATCTCTATTTTTTTATCCAAGAAATCCATGCGGGAATGTTACATGGCTGGTTTTTCGAGGCTAATAGACCCCAGTATTTAAATTTTGGCAGTATTGGTGCTGTGATTGGACATGAAATCACTCATGGTTTTGATGATCAAGGTTTTAATTTTTGAAATTTAATTTCATTGTTTTACGACTATTAAGTAATATAATTATAATTTTTAGGAAGACAATTTGACGAAACTGGGAACTTGAAGGGTTGGTGGGATCCTGTTACAGATGAAAAATTTTCCCAAAAAGCATCATGTTTTGTGAAACAATACCAAAACTACACGGTGCCTGAACTAAATCAAAAAGTGAGTGTTTTTGATATTGTTTTAAGAACACTTAAAATTTACATATATTGATTGGGCACTTGCAGTTAGATGGTAAAAATACACTCGGGGAAAATATTGCTGATAATGGAGGTGTCAAAATAGCTTACCTGGTGAGTTATAACCTAATTATAACTTAAAACGAAATTTTACATGTGCATTATTTCACAGGCTTACTTGAAATGGGCAGAGAAAAATAGGGAGTTAAAGCTACCAGGATTAGATTATACACCAACTCAATTATTTTGGCTCAGTTATGCAAATGTAAGTAATACATTCAATATTTATCTTAAAAAATAATTTGTTAATTGTTAATATTCAGAATTGGTGTGGGAAAATGAGACCTGAAGTGCTGCACGTTTACGTCACTAGAGGACGCCACAGCCCCAATAAAATTAGAGTGAATGGGCCATTAGCAAACTTGAGAGAATTTGCCAAAGATTTTAATTGTCCTGTAGATAGTGTTATGAATCCAAGAAACAAATGTGAGTTATGGTAGATAACATTACTAAACTCAGTATTTCACTTACTCATCACTGTACGTCAAACAGTTTTTAATAAAAAAATTTTTAAAAAAAATTCGTTGCCTTAATTTATACAAGTATTACGACTTGAAATTCAATAAAACTCCGTGTTTCAATTGTATAAAATTATTCCAGTCGCCACGGTCTGATTCATCTTGTCAAACACATTACACCAATTTCTGGTGTTAAATCAAACATTAATCATTGATTTGCTTTGATATTTGTCCTGCCAACAACAAAAGCACTCTGATTTTACTCAGAAAAAATAACAATAAAAATTTGAAACTTTACCACTCTAATTAGAGCACACTTTCAAATCTTACTTTCAGTAATCACTCCCCATGGATTTTTTTACCGACGCATCCCATTTTTAAATTATTAAAGCAGTACCAACAATCACCCCGGGAGGGACAATTTTTCATTGCCAGTAGTAATTAAAATTGCTATTTGCTTTCTTCTACTTATAAATGAACAATACTAAAGATAAGAAGAAAAAAACTGCAATTGAGTAATAACACTTCTTCAATTACTTTTAAGTTGGATAAAAAAAAATTATCGAAAGTTTGCTTCATTGCAACTAAATTAATGGTTTTAGATACATCAAGCAGTTGCTAGGTTTGTGTCATTTTTATCTGGTTTTCTAAAAAGGGAGAAATAGATATTTTTCAACATGGAACTAATCGATTTCTAATGCAGGTAAAAAATCATAAATTTTAATATGAATTATCGGCACTAAATATCCCTTGATTCGTGATTTTTTCTTCTTTTTTTTCTATAAACTCTATAAATTGACATTTACAAATTTATAGTTTTTAACTGGGTTATCTGTTAACTTACACAACACAAGCACACACAAGCAGCCACCCTAATTTACCTCCACAAACAAAATAAAATATGGAGTGGACTCTTCCATACTCCAGAAGGAGCAGCAGCAAAGCATGTGTTAAATATACGGCTTTAACTAGGTTCAACCATTTTCCCATTACTTCAACACCGTAATTAGGCCTATAAAATGTAAACTCAATGCTTAAATATAGTAGAATAAATTATCTTACCTAATTCGCCGTCATAAATTTAAAAAACTTCATTAAATATGCTGTGATGTCAGCTGTCGGTCGTACATGCGACCAGTTGAGTGTCTCTTCCGGTGTTCCGGTCGACGATAATCTCCCACGAGTTGTTCATAAATAACCTCTTACTAGAGTTTATGGGTGTTTCTTAAACTTGATAAAATTATGGATTTAAAGCATGGATATAAAGCATGGATATAAAGCATGGCGTTGTGCTCTTACATTTCCCTTCATTTTTCAAATTTTATTTATTTTTTAGCGCCCTCTGGCCGCTGGTTAGCCACATTAACGACCACAACATTCTTTCTTCAATTCAATCCAGAGGCAAAAGTCAATTTGCAGTTACCACGTCATGAAAGCTCGCAATTTCAAAATTAAATTTCAACAAGGGGTATATATTATTATATCTATTTGTTAATAAAAACACGTCATTCACACTCAAGTGCAACTTCATTCCATTTTTTTATATTGAGAGTATGTAGGTGATCTCATGTTCAAGGATAACCAAAAATATTTCATCAGTCACCATCCCACTCCCAAACTTCACATTATTCTAATTAATTTAACTGAAACTCACAGAACATCTTTTACGTCATTAAATCTGCCATTGCAATTTAATTCAATTAACACACTCTAAAAAAAGACAGAAAACTTTGGCCATTACTTTCCCTTTCTCTGCTTGTGTGAATGTGCAACTATTTAACCTTCACCTATCAAGTTATAACCACTTTTCCTGGTGGGGAGCCGCATGCGTCGTGTTCTGTAGTCTCTCTCCAATTCTAGTAACCGACCTCAATATAAGGTGTTTTCCCTCATGTCCGTGAGCAAGAAGGTGTTTTAATTGATTTAAACATACATCTTTAACTCTTTCGCGACACAGAATGCACAAAAGGATTTAGACAGTTGATAATTTCACACAATGCCAGGAATATTACCTTCATCTAGATCTCGGACACCTGGTCGTTCTAAGAACAGGTAAATTGACTTCTATTTATACTCTTGTTTGTTGAATCTGTTGCAACACAAAGTACAATTTTAAGCTTGTGTTGTTTTTTTATATTTTAGTTTTAATTCTGGTATACACCTCATAAATTAATTTTATAAGGAAGTAAAATAAATGAGGAAATTTTATGATATTGTATATATATTTACAAATGGGTATATACACCTTCGATAGTAACCTCATAAAAATATACCATTTCAAAACACAGTCTTCGTGTTACTGAATAGGAATTTCGAACTTTATTTTGCAAGTTCATCAGACCAAATCCGAACTTTATTTTAAATTACATATTCCGCTCACTTCCCCACAATATATTAGCATGAATTATGTGTTGGAACAAAATGTCCTGACCTGAATACTAACACAAAAGCGGGAATCGAATGGAAATTTGATATTTCCCATGTAAATTTAAGGCTTCTAAAAATAGAAAAAGGGATTTTATAAAAGCTGCCTTTATTTTTATGGTTGCAGTAACTCATCTTTAAGATAAAAATTCTTTCATTTTCACCTTTTCTTTAATTCCACAAAGCGCTCCTTCAAGAGTATCATAATTCATTAAAAATTAAAATGATAACCTGAATTAAAAATAATTTTATCGAGTGTCAAGATTGTTAATTAAAATTAAAGCATCATTGAACTGGAAACTTAAAGTTAGACAAGTTCAAGTGATTTAATAAAATAACAGTAGCACCGATGAAGCAAAATGATTTTGTTTTTATATTAGATTTCCTAACTGCAGCTGGCAATCATGTTGCATCATTATTATATTTTTGCTTGTTTTGACTTTAATAGGCGTCGGTTTAGGTAAGTTACAATATATGCAAATTTATAAATTAACTTTTAAAAATGTATTCTCAGGGCTAGGGATTCCAGCTCTGCTTAAAATGAGGGATCAACAAGAGCTTAGAGTTGGAGAATCAGGTTTTATAATTAATTCATTGTCGCAAAAAGTGATATTAAAGAGGTTTTTTATTTCTAGTTGAACGTATTTTTCAAAACGCAGATTTCAATCAAGATCCCTGCACTAATTTTTATAAATACGCATGTGGTAATTACGGTAAAAATAAAGAACAGGGGGAAGATGAAGACAGAATCAATGTGCCTACTGATGTTAGTAGAAAAATTAATCAAGAAGTTCAAGGTAATGATTGACCACTACATTTAACGTGAAATTCGTTGAGTTTCACTGATCTGATAATTTCAGAAATGTTGATTGCTCCTAAAATCAGAACCGATCCCCCTGCGTATAACAAAGTTAAAGACTTCTACAAGTCTTGTATGGACATGGGTAGGTTTCAGATTAAATTCAATTTTTATTTACTATGATTCATACTGAAGTATTAATTTATCTCGTGCGAAGATTTGAGAAAGCGATACGAATTGGAGCCTTTGCTGCACATATTGAATGATTTAGGCGGTTGGCCTGTGAAAGAAGGTGAAAATTGGAAAGATAGAAATGGAAATTGGACGGGATTGCACTCAGCGCTTTATAAAAGTGGAATTGTGCCGAATTTCTTATTGAATGTCGAAGTAATTGCAGATGACTTTAAACCGGATCAAAATATTTTGTACGTAAGTGTTCATTTTTTTTTAATTTTTTTTTTTTAATTTATAAAAAAATTAAATGTTTTATCTTTTAGACATCAGTAATTTGTTTCTCAGATTTGATTTTCATGATCATTAATGTTGATTTTATATTTGAAAAGTGTTACAAGGTCGTTTTTTAAAATTTAAAATGATGACAAAGATTGATTGAAGTTATAATTTACATACCGTACGTAAATAGTAAATTGGAATTTTTTTAACTGCTAATAAGAAGAGTCATGAAATGGCAAACATTTTTCTTTCCCTCACAAAAAATAGCAAAAAAAATAAAAAATAAATAAAAAGAAGCTATATTACATTTCACAATTTCACGTAACCTTCACCTTATACATTACACGCTTCACTGCATGACCTCCATTACGAGTCAGTTCAATTCTATTCCAAAACTCAATATTCTGAGAATTTCTCATCATAAACTAATAAAGTAAAAATAATCCACCAAATATGTAACATAAACCCATTTGCCAGATGATCAAACAAAAATTACTATTTTCAATTTAAACAAACTTCAAAACAAATACACTTAAAAAGATCACAAAACAAAAACGTTTACAAAGAAGCAGTAAAAAACCTTTTTTTAAATTTAGCTTTCAAAAGGCAAATTGTCAATACCAGCCGAAATATTTGTTTTTGGACCAAACATTATATTAACCAACTACCTACAGTTGATGATTGATGCAGCCAAATTTCTTGGTGCTGAAGTGGAAACAGCTGAGCGAGAAATGAAAAAAGTTTTCGAATTTGAAAAAGATCTTGCAACTGTAAGTTTTCCTTTCATTTCACCGATCGATTTAGTGAATTTTTTTTACATCTCTTTTAGACAATGCTCACACGAGATGAAGGGATGAGAAAAACGACAATCAAAGAGATTGACTGGTCACTGACAGATGTAAGCACTTTTCTATCGGTTTATTGTGCTGTTGGTCGCAATGTATCTGAAAAACATCCTTTTCAGCTTCATCTTTTAGAGTTTTTTCATGCTTCACTGCCATACAAGGTTGACGGAAATGAACCAATTTCAACAAGAATTCTACCATTTCTAGAGAAATTCACTAATTTAATATGGAAGGTAGACATCAGGTAAATGTAGCTCAATACAAACATCTTACAGTAACTACATTGGAAAAAATTTGCTCGCATAAATACATAAACTTTTATTCTTAAATTAAAAAGATTGTTTGCTTCGATTCGTTTCAAAGAGATGAATTGAACCATGAACCATAATTTCAGAATATTTTTTTTTTCCTTTTTCAAAAATAAAAAATAATTTCATGATAAAAAAAATACTCTGCATTATAAATGTAAATAATAATTTTTAGAACTTTAACGAACTACGCCATCTGGAGGATAGTTGTGACCAGTTTACAATATTTAGATGACAGATCGATGGCAATACACGATGGATTCCATGAAAGAATTGGAGCGAGAATTCATGATCTTAAAACGACATGTATTGAACATACACTGTTTTTCTTGCCAAGTGGTGCAAGCTTAATGTACATGAAGATGTACATGAATGAAAATATAAAAAAAGAAGTAAGATAATATAAATTCGAATTATTTAAATTTCTGAACCAAATTTTATTCATTAGGTGACAAATTTATCTTACGATATTCGCGATGTATTTGTAACGCAAACGAACAAAATGAAATGGCTAGATAATGCGACGAAAGAGGGTGCCGTAACTAAGGTATTAAAAAACTCTGATGTAAACAAACAGGTTAGCTTAAGAAGTTTTTTTTTCCGTAGATACAACAAGTACAGTTCTATGTTGCTTATCCAGATGAATATTTAAATAAAGAATCGATTAGCGAGTTGTACCAAGATGTAAAAAGAAAAGAAAAATGTGTTTTGGATAAATATTTTTGTTATATTTGTTTATCATTTTCAGGTCTCAATACATAATAATACGTTTTTCCAGAACATGATGACAGTAAAAATGTGGGAATATGAACGAAACCTAAAGATTCTTAGACGACCTGTTAGAGCATCTCAGTTAATATATATTTTCAAAATAATTTTTAATTTTTAAAATGTAATTTTTATTTTAGTTGGAATATTTATACGGACATTTTGTCATCTAGAACGTTTAATGACGCAAGGAGAAATAGCATAGGTATAATAAAACTGTAAAAGCGACATTTTTTATATTATAATTTTCTTAATTTTTGTATAAAATTAGAAATTTTTGCACGAGATTTAGAATTGATGTATTATGACAGGACTGGGCTTAAGCCTTTCAATTTCGGCGCTTTAGGCAGTATGATTGGCCACGAATTGTTTCATTCCATTGATAAAAAAGGTTTATTTCATAATTCATATGCAACTGAAAATCACTGTTTTTCTTAAATTCATGTATGTTTCTGTAGGAAGTCAATTTGATGCAAATAGAACTCATCAGAGTTGGTGGAGTCTGGGATCAACTTTAAACTTCATTAATATGTCTGAGTGTTTTATTAAAAAGTACAATGGTTTCACAGAACCAATAAACGGAGTGCAAGTATGAATGAATTTATGTTAACCACTAATATTGTAACCTCATTTTCAACGCAGGTAAATGGCTCTGTGACACTGGCAGAAAACATGGCAGATTTTGTGGGTGTTCGTGTTGCCTATTCCGTAAGTCAGTGAGAAAATAGCCATAAAATTTATGATTTGTAGACTCATATATTTCCCAGGCATTTCGAAATTACATAAAAAGTAAAGGTGCCGCTCACCCGTTACCAAAAAAATACCCTTGGACCGAAGAACAGCTATTCTGGCTGAGTTATGCCAATGTAAGTGGTGGCCACTGTATAATAATTCACAGAAACCCATTTTATATATATATATATATATATATTTTATAGCTGTACTGTAATTCTGATAAAATTTCGTCGTGGACACCTAACGATGTACACAGCCCAGAAATATTCAGGTAAGAGAATATTAAAAAATTTTAATTGAGAGTTTAATTGCAACCAACGCGTCTTTCATTAAAAATAATCAGTTTAGAATTGTTTGCATACCTCCTAATTAATCTTAATCGATTGCTTTTCTAGAGTAAACGGTCCTTTGTCCTCATTACCCGAATTCATGCACGATTTCAGCTGTAATATTAACTCGGAAATGGCTATGAAAAACCTGCGATGCAAAGTGTAGCATAAATCGATATTTCTTTTTTCAAAATAATGAATATTTATTTTTATTAAAAAAATAAAATTAAAAAGCCATGGTACTTATTTCTTTAGATTAATTTTACACAAAATTTAAATAAATGACGAAAGTTATAATAAAGTGTTAATGAAAATGGTGTTGTTTTATATTAAAATATTTAAATAAATTTTATAGCGTCATTTCTTATCTTTGACTTTTTTCATTTCATTTTCAACTTTCAACTACGAAATGGGAGTGTCAGTTACTCGCGTCTTTCATATTAACCACGTAAACTCATAAAATTTACATCTCTGAAATTAAGAAAAAAGATGTACGGGATACTTATATTTTATTCATAATGTTATAACATTGTTTATGTTATTAAAGTTTCTCGTTAGGTCTTTACTAAATTCAATACAAAGTTGTAATGACGAATTAAACTGAACTCTTCGTGAAATGTTTGAAGTGCTTTACTAAATTGCACTTATTTACATTTTATTGCGTATTGAAGAAATCCATGTGGTTAATTGTTAATGCGTGACACTCAAGTGTTATTCAACGAAAAGTAATAATCTCCGTGCACAATTATTAAAAGAAGAGACATTTTTTATTGCTAGAATTAAAAATTATTACCTCGTTATTTCTTTTAACAAAGTTGCAAATTCAATAGTTTTTCTCAAATGCGTCTGTTTGAATTTATATTTCAAGAATATTGCAGGTTCAATTTCACGTGAAGTAAAAATAGACATTATTTATTCCCAACTTCCTTTATTTCAACTTTACTATTTAAAAAAAAAAAAAAAAAAAAAAAAAAAAAAAATTATTCAGCAACTTCAATTCTTTTTTATTGTATTTCCATCCTTTATATTATTTCAAGTCAAAATCATGAATCTCCCCATAAATATTTGATTAAATAAAACCATAGACGTAATCTGCACAAAATAAATAAGTAAAATAGAGGCGCAATTGTGGCATGACAGGCAATTCAAAACTGAGCATGCGTAGCAAACGTGCAGCCAGGTAAGTGAATTTTGAAAACAAGACGCACACCGCGAAGTGGAAGAGACCATGGCAAAAGCACAGGATGCTGCTGTGGGTGGTCACGCGAGAAAATGCTTTAATTTCATGCGCCAATTTCGCGAAGAAGACAGTCGTGAACTCAAGAAACTCACCGCCAATCAATTCATGGAGGTGTGGAGCCACTATGACAGTGACGGTAAGCCAAAGAGCGGGGTAATCAGTATATAATATAAGACTAAAAAGATTGATTTCGCGTTTTCTTCAAGGAAATGGCTTCATCGAGGGAAAGGAATTGGATAGCTTTCTCCGAGAATTCGTGTCTAGTGTAAACTCGTCTGATCTCGGACCTGAGGTAAGGATTAGATTTCTCTTTCACTGTGTAATGTATTGCTCTGAATGTTTATTCACGTCTAAATCTCGAAGGTGTTGGTTTTCGTCTTTAACAAAGCAGAGAGCATGTGTCTCTAGATAAATAAACAACTAATAAGTATTTTGAATGAATGAATAAATGAGCACTAAGTGGGAGTGAAAACAGATGTTTAAATTTCCAGATTATAAATCTTCTAATATCTCATTAAAAATAATTGTTCTTTTTAAAAACTATTTGCACGAAAAGAGCAACTGTTATTCTACATTTACATAATTTTAATCAAACATCATGCAATTGCTGTATCGACTACAATAAAAAAAAAAAAAATCAATTATCATTATTTCGCTTCTTTTTCTGAACCTTATTATTTGGTTATTTCTTGGACACGATCCAAATATTGAGCCAAATTATTTTCTAGTACATAACCATGACAAACAGGAAGAGCATTCCTTTAATTGCGATCCATACTGTATGGCATATAAATTACAATATCTCGTAAAAATATGCTCTCCCTAAAAATGAAACAAACCACGAATAATCAATACAAATGCATCCCCTATTGCAGATTGCTTTATCAGATGTAATTCCCAAGCCGGGAATAAGATCAATATCATTGATATGGTAAAAAAGAATTTCATGTATCGAGGAAATCAATTCAACCCCAGAACCGATAATTACAGTTTCATATATTTTTTTTTTTTGTCGACACCGAGTACTGTATTTCAAGATAAGAATCGTAATTTTTCTACCTAGTGATGATGACAAAAACAAACAGTCGTCATCACTGCTACTCACAATGATGGAGTGTGATGCTTTCCCTTGAAAAATTGGTGTCTTTATGAATCCCCTGGGCAGTGGCGTAACGAGGGGGGGGACGGGGGGGACAGCTGTCCCCGGGCGCAAGGCTAGAGGGGGCGCTGGCGCAAGGATAGAGGGGCGCCGGCGCACTGGCTCTTAGGGTTCCGAGTCGGAAACGACCGTTTGCAGGTGTCAAACTGTAGGGGCGGAGGCAAAACCTGCAATTGAGAGTGGACAAAACGTCTAGGCAACCTTTTTTTCTAGGCTACAAGCAAAAAAAAAAAAAAAAAAAAAGGTCATCAGATCCTGGAGAAATGGAGAGGGGCGAAATTTTTTTCGTATGTCCCCGGGTGCCGCAAGGTCTCGTTACGCCACTGCATTATTAAATCAGTAAAGCATCGGCTTTGCTCAAGGCAACATCTTTTTTTCTTCTCTCTCTCTCTCTCTTTCTTTGCTTCTTCTTCACTGCTCTATAACACTAATCTTATCCCTAATTTACCCTTCTTTTCTCACTTCTTTAATTTTTTCTTCAGCTTTTATATGTTTTGGGGTTTTTTTTTGTTCTTAATTCCATTTTTGTTGACTTTCTTGGTTTTTCTGTAATTTTCATTGTAACATGTTGTTTGAATTTCGTGCTGACTTGCGGCGAGGGTTGTCACGAGTTCCCTTTTAGTAGTGGTATTGCCAACAGATCATTCTGCGATTAGAGGTCTGATCAAGTTGTCGATTTTCCCTCCGTGTGAGTACCGGATGTTATTGGGTAGTTATAGTTGGAATCGGGATTGCATCTGCGGCGAACAGCATTTGTTCCAAATTGGCTGAAAATACACCTTGTGTGAAGAGATTTCTTCGCGTTGTATCGATAGTCCATTCGAGTGTAATCACATTTTGATGCATTTGTTTTGACTAAACAAAATCCACTTTCTCTCTTATAAACATT